>CM035420.1:64407439-64539939 GCA_020310875.1 Ceratopteris richardii
CATTGAGTGACATGATATCAGGCTCGAACTTAAGTTTGATCCTCTCAACTTTTCACCGAAAAGAATATTTTTAACTCAAAACAAAAGATGCTCGAACTTAAGTTTGATCCTATTAAGTTGCATAGTCTCTTCACATGATATGAGGCTTGAACTTAAGTTTGAGCCTTTGAATATGATATGAGGCTTGAACTAGAGCTTGAGCCTCTGAATTTGAGTTTGTTGTGTCACTTAATATAAGGCTCGAACTTAAGTTCAAGCGTTTGAACATATCAAGTCTCAGTTTGTTGTGTTACATGGTATGAGGCTCGAACTTAACTTTTATTCTCTCAGCTTTTCCAGCTAAAAGAAGAGTATTCTTAACTCAAATCTATTTTGAAATTTGAACAAAAGATGCTCGAACTTAAGTTCGAGCCTGTCAAGTTGAACAGTTTCTTCACATCATATGAGGCTCAAACTTAAGTTCAAGCCTCTGAATTTTGAGTTTCCCGCTTAATATGAGGCTCGAACTTAAGTTTGAGCTTTTGAATCATATCAAGTCTCAATTTGTTGAATTACATGATATTAGGCTCGAACTTATGTTTTAGCTTCTCAGCTTTCCAGTGAAAAGAAGAGTATTTTTAACTTAAATCTATTTTGAAATTTGAACAAAAGATGCTTGAACTTAAGTTTTAGACTGTTAAGTTGAATGCTCTTGTACATCCAAAAGAACTAAGTTAAGGTGGAACTTAAGTTTGGATGTCCATTCAAGTTGGACTTTAAGATTCGATCCTTGTTGAATTTGGATTTAGAGAGATTTTAACTTAATTTTGAATCTCTATTCAACTTCAAGTCAATGAAGCTAAAACTTAAGTTAGATGTCGATTCAAGTTGGGGTTTAAGATTAAATCTCACTTGAACTTAGAGTTGAAGAGACTCAATCTTAAGTTTGAGCCTATATTCAATGTGCAGTTTGAAAGGCTTGAACTTAAGTTTGAGCTGCTATTCAAGTTGGAATCTAAGAAGCTCGAACTTAATTTTGAGCCTTTAATCAAGTTCAAACTCGAGAAGTTTAAACTTAAGTTTTAGAGGATTGAACGTGAGTATGAGTTTTAATTTAACTTGGAAATAGAGAGAGTCGGAGCCTGTATTCAATTTGGAGTCAAAGTTAAGTTTGAGACTATTCAATTTTGAGTAATATAAGTTCAAATTTATACTGCAACCTCTACTCAACTAGAAGTAAGTGAAGCTAGAACTTTTGTGTGTACTCTACACACAAAAATACACACACACAAAGCTATACATAGAAGCATTTATGTATGTATACTATATATGCTGTTTGAACCAGAGTGGGTCAAATTTTATTTTGAGCATCTATTTAACTTGGATTTTGAGCTTTTATTCAATTTGGAGTTGCACTTTATTTTGAGCCTCTATTCAACTTTGAGTAAGATAAGTTCAAATTTGTAGTGGAACCTCTATTCAACTTCAAGTCTGTGAAGCTAGAACTTAAGTTTAGATATTGATTCAAGTTGGGATTCAATCTATATTGAACTTGGAATCGAAGAGGCTCGAACTTAGGTTTGAGCTTGTATTCAATGTGCAATTTGAAAGGCCGGATTTAAGTTTGAGCCTCTATTCAATTCTCATTTAGAGAAGCTTGAACTTAAGTTCCAGTCTTTATTCAACTTAGAGTGAGAGAAGCTAAAACTTAAGTTTGAGCCTGTTAAGTTCAATACTTGCATCCAAAAGAACTAAGAGGCTCGAACTCAAGTTCTAGCCTTTGATTCATATCAAGTTTGGGATTGTTGGGTTACATGACATGAGGCTCAAACTTAAGTTCGACCCTTCTAGGTTCGCGAGCAAAAATACTAATATTTTTAACTCAAAGCTTCTTGCATCTACAAGAGCTAATCTTCTAAATCATATAAGTTGAGTGAGATTTAGAATCAAGTTTTGAGAGTTGAACTCAAGTTTGAATCTCTAGTATTAATTTTTGAGTAAGATAAGTTCAAATTGATAGTGGAATCTCTATTCAACTTCAAGTTCGAGAAGGCCAAATTTAAGTTTAGTCAAAGAGGATTGAACTCGAATTTGAGTTTCAATTCAACTTGGAGATAGAGAAAATTTGAGCCTGTATTCAATTTAGAGTCTTACTTAAGTTTGAGCCTCTATTCAACTTTGAATAACATAAGTTCAGACTGAAAGTAGAACCTTTATTCAATTTGAAGTCAGTAAACCTATAACTTTTGTGTGTACTGTATAGACAAAAATACACACAAAAAGATATACATAGCAGCATTTACATATGTATACTATAATATATGTTGTTGGAGCGAGACGAGGTCACATTTTAGTTTCAACCTTTATTTAACTTGGAGTTTCAACCTTTATTCAATTTGGAGTCGAACTTAAATTTGATCTTCTATTCAGCTTTGAGTAAGATAAGTTCAACTTTATAGTGGAACCTCTATTCAACTTCAAATCGGTGAAGCTAAAACTTAAATTTGGATGTTGATTCAAGTTGGAGTTTAAGATTAAATCTCTATTGAACTTGGAGATACTCAAACTTAATTTTGAGCCTCTGTTCAATGTGCAATCTGAAAGGCTTGAATTTAAGTTTGAGCCTCTATTCAATTCAAAGTTATACAAGCGTGCACTTAGGTTCTTTTCTCTATTCACCTTATAGTGAGAGAGGCTAAAACTTAAGTTCAAGCCAGTTAAGTTCAACACTCTCTTGCATCCAAAAGATTTAAGAGGCTCGAACTCAAGTTTGAGCCTCTGAATCATATCAAGTTCTGATTATTGGGTCATATGATATGAGGCTTGAACTTAATTTTGAGCTTCTCAGGTTCTCCACGAAAAAGACTTGTATTTTTTACTCAAATCTTTTTACATCAACAAGAGCTAAGTGCTCTAAATCATATCAAGTTGAGTCTGTGGGGGCACATGATATGACGCTCAAACATATTTAGCTTTTCTAAAAGATGCTGGAACTTAAGTTCGAGCATTTTAACTTAGGCATCCAAAAGTGCTAAGAGGCTTGAACTTGAGTTCAAGCATTTGAATTATAAAAGATGATCAAAGGATGAACAAAAGGTCAAGCCTTTGAAAGATCAACAAAAGACGCTCAATCTTATGTTCAAGCCTCTTAACTCTTGGAAGACATATCCGACTCGAAATTAAGTTCGAGACTTTGAATCATATCAAGTCTGATTCTTCACATGATATGAGGCTTGAACTTAAGTTCGAGCCTTTGAATATGATATGAGGCTCGAACTTAAGTTCCAGCCTCTAAATTTTGACTTTTTTTGTGTCACATAGTATTAGGCTCGACCTTAAATTGGAGCCTCTAAATTTTGATTTTGTTGTGTCACATAATATGAAGCTCGAATTTAAGTTCAAGTTTTCGAATCATATCAAATCTCAATGTGATATAAGGTTCAAACTTTAGTTTGAGCCTCTCAACTTTTTCAGGAAAAAGAAGAGCATTTTTAACTCAAGTCTATTGTGAAATTTTAACAAAAGACACTCAAACTTAAGTTTGAGCCTATGAAGTTGAACACTCTCTTACATCCAAAAGAACTAAGTTAAGTTGGAACCTAAGTTTGGATGTCGATTCAAGTTGTACTTTAAGATTCAATCCCTGTTGAATTTTGCGTCAGAGAGATTATAACTTAAGTTTGAGCCTTTATTCAATGTGCAATTTGAAAGGCTCGAATTTAACTTTGAGCCTCTATTCGATTCGGAGTTAGACAGGCATGAACTTAAGCTCCAATCTTTATTCAACTTAGAGTGAGATAGGCTAAAAATTAAATTCGAGTCTGTAATATTCAAGTTGGATCTTGCATTTACTTTCGAATCTTGCAGGCAAAAAGGTTACGTTTGAGAGTCAAATAGGTATGAATTTAAGTTTGGATTTAGAGGGGCTCAAACATAAGTTTTAGTTTGAGCCTCTATTCAACTTTGAGTATTATACGTTCAAATTTATAGTGCAATCTCTATTGAAAGTCAAGTTGAAACTTAAGTTAGATGTCGATTCATGTTGGAGTTCAAGAGTGAATCTCAGCTGAACTTAGAGTCGGAGAGGCTCGAACTAAAATTTGAGCCTGTATTCAATGTTTAGTTTGGAAGGCTTGAACTTAAGTTTGAGCCTCTATTCAAGTTGGAATACAAGAAGCTCGAACTTAAGTTTGAGCCTCATCTTACATCCAAAAGAACTAAGTGAAGGTGGAACTTAAGTTTGGATGTCGATTCGAGTTGCAATTTAAGATTCAATCTCTACCATTTAACTTGGAGTTGGAGAGGCTATAACTTAAATTTGAGCCTCTATTCAATGTGCAATTTGAAAGGTTCGAGTTTAAGTTTTAGCTTTTATTCAATTCATAGCTAGAGAGGCTTGAAATTAGGTTCTAGATTGTATTCAACTTAGAGTGAGAGAGGCTAAAACTTAAGTTCAAGTTTGTAATATTTGAGTTGGAATCAAAGAGGCTACAAATTCAGTTTGAGCTTGCATTTACTTTCAAATTTTATAGGCGAAAAGTTACGTTTGAGAGTCAGACAGACATGAATTTATGTTTGGGAGTTAGAGCAGCTTGAACCTAAGTTTCAGTTCCCATTTAACTTAGATTTATAATCAAACTTAAGTTTCTACCTCTATTCAACTTTGAGTAAGATAAGTTCAAGTTTATAGTGGAACCTCTATTCAACTTCAAGTCAGTGAAGCTAAAATGTAAGTTGAGTTTAAAATTGAATCTCTGTTGAACTTAGAGTCGGAGAGTCTCAAACTCAAGTTTGAACCTCTATTCAATGTGCAATTCGAAAGGCTCGAACTTAAGCTTGAGCCTCTATTCAAGTTGGAATTCGAGAAGCCCAAACTTAAGTTTGAGAGTCATAGAGGATTCAACTTGAGTTTGAGTTTCAATTCAACTTGGAGATAGAGAGATTTAACTTGTATTCAATTTGGAGTCAAACTTAAGTGAGCCTCTATTTAACTTTGAGTAACATAAATTCAAACTTAGTGGAACCTCTGTTGAACTTGATGTCAGTACTATAAACACAAAGTAACACACGAGGCTATTTAAATTGGAGTAAAAAAGTGTTGAACTTAAGTTTTGGCCTCTAATAAACTTGTAATCAAAGATGGTTTGAGTGCCTATTAAGATGCTAGCATCAAAATGAAGTTGGGGATTTTTATTCTTGTAGCTTCCTTAATTTTTGAGTAGACTCAAAGTTAATTAGTGAATGTCTGTACATGCAAATATGGATATTATTTTGAAAGGTTTTAAAATTTGTAAGAGTTTTTTTTAATCATATAGAACTAGTGAATGTTCATATATGCAAATATGGATTGTTTTTTGTGAAAGTTATGTTTGTGTTCTAGATTTAATTCAATTAATTATTTTTACAATAAGTGAAAGAATGATGAATTTAATAGCATTGTTAATTTTTCCTTTATTCCTCTTATAGGAAAATCAAGATGGAAACAAAGCAAACTATATCTTGTCAACTTGAAGAAAGAGAAAAGTGGAAAGGAAAGAGATTCATCTTGTTGGATCATGAAAAGCGTGAAAGATATGCAACTGCTATTATTTTGTTGGTAAATCCATGAGATGCTATAAATTGCAAAGAGTTGGGAGAAAGATGCCTAGGTCTTATTATGGATGAAACTGTGGATCCATCAACTTTGGATTCAACTTTGAAATTGGCGAGTTGGCCTATACTCCAAATCATTACACAAGATGGTAAGCCTATGATACAAAAATTAGGTTGTAACTCATTCTATGGCATTGAAGATGATCATTGCAATGGTATTGAGGATGTAAATCTTGAAGCTAGAGAGAATCCAAATTTTTGCTTTACCTCATCTTATAGCATTGAGGATAATAGTTGCAATGGTATTGAGGATGTAGATGTTGTGAAGAATTATTCTCATGCTATTGATATTCAACATTGTTTTGATGATATACAAGTTGTTTCCCCTCTTTGAATGGAATCACATCAACAAGAGGATTTTCATATGGAAAATAGTGAATGTGGATATTTTGAAGTGAACAAGAAAAAAAGAAGTTTCATGAGTGCATAATAGAAAAAGTACTACATTGACTCCTAATAAGAGATGCTCATTTGAGGGAATTTAGATGGTTTCAATGCATGATTGTTGTGAATGGAGATGTTGTCAAGTAGCTAGTAGGGCTAAAATAATGGATGCAAGGTTAAAATTTTGAGGACAATGTTATTTAGATAGATGCAAATATGCATTGGATTGCATGAATATGGTCTACAAAGGTAACAGTATGAACTCAAGTCATTGCTTGAGTTTGAACTTCATGTTTGATGCAAAAGAAGTATGTACCAAGGCATGGTATTTAATTCATGGTATTGGAAAGAGCGCATTTTATAGGCTACGAGAAAAGTTTTTACTTGGTCAAAAGGTATCCATTCATGGGAATAATGGAATACTTAGAAATGAGACATGTAGAAATAGCAAAAGCTTTGATACATGATTTCATTCATAATAATCCAAACCAAATGCCACACAAGTTGAGAACATGTATGGATGGTTCTCGTGAAACTCAAAGAGTGCTTCCATCACATTACAAACAAGTGGATATTCTTTGAGAGGTGAATATGACATTAGAGAGTTTGCGATATAATAAATTATCTCAACCAATATTTTCAAGAATGTGGAATACAGAATTTAGAACAATTTCTTTATCAAAGTCAAGTACCTTTTCCAAATGTTACTTTTTTAGAGGAATAAAAGCAAAATTACAATCTACAAAAAGCCATGAAGAATGTGCAAGATATAGCACAAAGAAGGTGTCATATGCTACGTCAATTGAGTTGTAGAAATCTATATTATGCTTGGAGAGTTTCCTCAGAATTATTTCCAGATAAAAATCTATGCATTATTCATGATAAAATGGATCAAAATAAAACAACTATACCACATATTAAACCAATTCCAAAATCTCTTAATGGCATTGAGAGATTACCAATATCTTTAATAGGAGTGCTTACTCATGGACATGGACAATGTGCTTATCATCATTTTGCTTTAGGATTATGGCCCATTAATCCAAATTTCATAAATTGAATCTATTTTAATGTGTTTAAGAAACTTAGAAAAAAAGATAGTCAATTGTATGGAGATTTGGGATTGAAGAGTTCTGGTGTAAATTACACAAAGTCTCTATTTGATTCAATGTTGTGGCCTGATGTACTCTATCATCATATGGATGTATTAAAGGAGGAAATTTTATACGACGAAGAAACACAATGTAATATCACATGTGAAAATCAAAGTAATTCATTCAAGGAACTACCTAGAACATTAGTTTTGCAACTTGATAATTGTTGTTCATAAAATAAGAGTCGCCTTGTCTTTGCATACTTGTCTTTGTTAGTTGCTAATCGGATATTTGATATAGTGCAACTTGGATTCCTTATGGTTGGACATACACATGAGTATATTGATGCTTTATTTAGTTACTTTTTAGAAAAGCTCAGAAAACAATCCATTTTCAATTTTCCACATCTTATGAGAACTCTCAATGAATGTTGCTACATGTGTCCGACACCTTTTCTTATACAAAGAGTACCAGATTTCAAAAATTTTGGCGAAGGGTACTTAAATGATGGAGAAGATACTCTTGTTGGGCATTCAAAACCATTGTAGTTCAAAATCTACATGAGTCAAGGGATACCCTTGATGCAATATAAATTGCATCCAAAAAACATTGACCGGTTACCTGCAAATGGTATAGAGTTATGGAAGAAAAATGAAGATGGCATATGAAAGCTTCCTAAAGGAGTTCCAAAATTATTGCCACCTAGTGTGTATGTAAAGGATAATGAAAGGATCATGGAAGGACTCCTTAGATATGTCAATTGGTGGAAAATGCACTTGGAAGAGAAGAGGATAACTCAGATTATGGAAAATGGATTAATCTGATACTTAATTATTGGAAAAACCTTATGGATGCTTTGAAATATCAAATAATATGGAAGGATACATTTTATCATGATTTTTGGCCAAAACGTGGATGCAAAGCATTTGGATCTTCAAATCTTGTGCAAGATAATACATTTGATAATGAACCTACAAATGAAAATGATGTACACTTTTGTCGTCCATTGCGCAACAAACCAACAAGAGAATTCGATCCATGCCTTGATGTGATAAAAGGGGACCTCGTTCTCATAGAACCATGTGAGGTAATGTACCCTATGTGGCTTGGCATGGCAGAAACTGAAGTTAATCAAACTAGAGAATCAGAAACATATCTTAAGGTTCAGATATAATATTGGATACCTAATTCAAAAAATAAAAATATCAGTAATGAAGAACTATATAGGGATTTCTGGAAAAAATATTGGAGAGAAAATATTATTGATCCTCAACTTTAGGAGAATACTTCTTCCATTGTTTGGGCTTGGACACCAAAAGGTGGGCGCAAACCAAATAAAACCAAAATTCCATCAGTGGTCATATCAAAGGTAAAATAAAGCCAAGGGAAAGAAGATGAAGTATTCATACATTTGAGCTACTTCTCTAATGAAGATGATTGCAATTTTTAACTCAATTATAATAGCTTATATGATATTGATCGTATTTAAAGATCATTATTTTTTTAATATATCCATTTTTGCTTCATCATGAAGTTTTGATTGTTTGAAACATCCTTATCTGATATCAATTGCTCAGATATTTATAGTTCTCTTGTGTATAATATATGGAATGTTGGAAGGGGGTAAATTATCCCAGGCTTTTGTTTTCTTTTACTTTGCTAACTTTTTATGTTGCAGGAATTAATGTCAGCTAGATGGGTTTGCTAACTTTGAAGGAAATAATGTCGACTAGATGGCTCTCCATTAGCACCAATGTTGTTGATTACAAAGCGATAGTATTGACTACATTCAATCAGAAGGATTGTTATCATGTATTAATTTTTTATCGGTGTTTCTAAACACCATACAATTTCGAGATCATCCAATTATGTGAATAGTTAACCATACATTAAATTTACTTAGGTTTTTCAAAACACCATATATTTTTGAGATAATTTGCTTTTAATAGATAGTTATAGGTTCAATTATATTTTCTTATCCTTTAATAATATTCTATGTTATTCATAGATTTTGAGTTTTCTTGAAGTCATTATGTTTTTATATTTTGAAGAGATTGATTCAAATGATTGGATGCACACACACACACATATATATATATATATATATATATATATATATATATATATATATATATATATATATATATATATATATATATATATATATATATATATATAAGTTTGAAATTTCTTTAGGTATAAATTTATCAATATTTAATATTTCTAGATATTTTGAGTTCTTTGGAAATAGGTATATTTTTATAATTTGAAGATATTTAATTAAATAATTGATATGGTTGTATAGATATATGCACACATTGCACACACATGCACACACACATACACAAACACCATATGTTTTTCAGATAGTTTGCTTTAAATGGATAGTTATAGATTTAATTTTATTTTCTCATCATTTAATAATATTCTACGTTATTCATAGATTTTGAGTTTTCTTGAAGTCATTATGTTTTTATATTTTCAAGATATTGATTCAAGTGATTGGATGTACACACACACACACACACACACATATATATATATATATATATATATATGAGTTTGAAATTTATTTATGTATAAATTTATCAGTATTTAATATATATATATATATATATATATATATATATATATATATATATAAGTTTGAAATTTCTTTCTGTATAAATTTATCAATATTTAATATTTCTAAATATTTTGAGTTCTTTGGAAATAGGTATCTCTTTATAATTTGAAGATATTTAATTAAATAATTGACATGGTAATATACATATATACACGCATTGCACACAGATGCACACACATATAGACATACACACAACACATACATACATACACAGACACATACACACACACACACACACACACACACATATATATATATATATATATATATATATATATATATATATATATATATATATATATATATCGATTGTTGATATATATATATATATATATATATATATATATATATATATTGTTGATATATTTAGGTAGTGATGTGTGTGAATACACTAGGACGGCCGGGGTACTTTTTTCCCTCTTTAGGAGGTTTTTTGCCCCTCGCTTGTATATACACCTATTGCCCTAATGGGCTACTTATCTTTGTACATTCTCTAGTAATACATTCAGTATTGTGTGTTGTGCTCCAAGCTTCTTCTTCTTCCTTGTGCTGTTCGCGTGCTTCCGCAGACGTCTAACTCCAACAATTGGTATCAGAGCAGGTCGTCGCTTCATCTAGGGTGCTGTCAACACTCCTCTGTTTGTAGTCTCAGGTTCGCACGAAATTTGGTGAACATACTTAGGGTGTTTCAGAGATCAAAACTGCTTCGCTCTGTGGTGCTGAGATCACCATCTAAGCTCGTTTCGGCCTCCGAACGCACTATCACAGTGCTTGTGCAGGCTATTTCATCTTTTTGTGCCAAAGGTATATACCAGCTTCTGTTCGCCAGTATAAGCACCTCAAAGTCTGCTACAGGTTTAGCGGAATTCGTCTCGGCAGTTTTGTTCAGCTTTTTGAGATACAATCAATTTTCTGCATCAAGGTATTTTAGTCACCGGCCATGGATGACAGCAGTGATGTATTCCATATGTTGGCTGTTGAGGATAAGTTGGATGGTACCAACTACCCGTTATGGGCTTATATAATGTGACATGTGTTGGTTGCAAAAGGACTGTGGAACTTTGTGCAGGGTGTTGAAAAACTTCCTATCACACCTGTAATTGTTATAACTGTAGGTATTAAAGCTGATGCAGAAGGTGTCGAAGATGATGATATTCTGCATATTCCTGTTCGTGCTGCAGTTTCTACTGCACATACTGCAAAGCAGATTTGTTGGGATGGCAGAGATGCACAGGCACATGCATTGATAGCTTTTTCTGTCAAACATGCCATTATTCCTCATATTCGCTCTTGTAGAATAGCTAAGGATGCTTGGGATACACTTACCACATTGTACCAAGCTAGGAATGAGGCTCGCGTTGCTTACCTCCAAAAACAGTTGGAGAGTGAGCATATGAATGAAGGTGATTCTATGGAAAGTTTCCTAACAAAGATCAAAGACTTGAAGGAACAATTGATTTTTGCTGATGAGGTTATACCAGATAGCTCACTTGTGCAGACCGTTCTGAATGGTCTTCCTGATTCATATCAAAGTTTTGCTTCTACTCTTCGGTTGATGATGAAAGGCAATCCAAATGCCTTGTCATTTGAGGAGTTAGTCTCTATTCTATTGCAGGAAGATCAATCTAGGCAGAACAGGTCCATTATGTGTGTTGCAGATCAAGCTTTCCAGGCTAGTCAGAAGGGCAAAGGAAAATGGAGCTCTTCTACTAGTAAGCAGAAATCTACAAATGCTGCACATTCGAAGAACCAAGACAAAGATGAGAAAAAAATCAGAAAAGCAGAAATTGTTTTGTAAGTATTGTAAAGGGAATAATCATATCATAAAGAACTATCCAAAACTCGCTGCAAAAGAGGCAAAGAAGAAAGAGGCTGGAATGGTTGTTGCAAAAGCCTCTACACCAAAAATGGAGTCTACTAATCTTGTGCAGGAAGAAGAATAGGCGTTTACTATTGTTTGCACTTTCGACCCATCTTCTCATGAGTAGTTGATGTCTGTAGTGGACTCAGATGTTTGGTACTTTGACAGTGGGGCGATGTTGAAGCTCAAGTTCAAGCACATGCATACAAGCACATCAAGGAAGTGGAGACACAAGAAGGAGCAAGTGGGGAGCTCCAAGAAGCACCTGTCAAATTTTCAGAAGAAATCCCTATAAAAATAGTGATTTTTATCATTAAAAATCATTGTAAATACCATTTTCTATTTTTACAACTCCATTTTGTTCAAGCCAAGGAATCCTTGAGCTTGAGGAGTATTAGATGTATCATACTACCAATTTTCATAATTTTTAGATTCCGTTTGAGCCCCCAAATAAGCCCGAGAATCTAATTTTTAACTAGGCCGGACACTAGGTCTGGACAAGGCCAAAACCACTCAAAAACCTATAAAAAGGGCTGGAGAGCTCATTTTTGAGGTTAGCTTGTTGTAGATTTCAGCTTTGTAAGAGAGTTCATTTGCAATGGAAGATCTTCCATTGTTCCACTCTTTGCTCTTATCTTGTACGCGTGTGTGTGTATGTGTGTGTATGCTTGTGTGCTTTCACTCACGCACTTATGCCATCACTTGCTCATGGTCTTCATACCAGTCCTCACTTCTCCGTGGATTGACATTTATGAGGTGAAGCTTCTCACGTTGGTACTCACCATTATGCTAGAGTGACACCAAATTTGGCGCCATTGCCGGGGAGAGAGCTTGGAGGACGAGCGTGTGACGGTAAGACGTAGAGTAGGGACGTTGGAAGGTAAAAAAATCACCATTTTCAGTGCAGTTTTTTAGTTTTCCTTCTTCTTCATCTTCATCATCATCACCATCTCCACCCACCTTCATCTTCTCAGTTTTTTCCATTTTTTAGAGTACATTCACCTTGCTTTTTACTTGTGGTTGTGAACAATAAGCTTAGAGGGGGGTGCAGAACTGAATCGCTGAAGAAAAACTCTTGAAACAGTCTCTAAACACCAAGAATCCGAGCGGCCATTTTCGTGAAATGATAAAACCTGCACCAAGTATCGTGAGTGCAATATCTTGGGTTTGAAGGAAGCTTTGGCACCTATAGACACATAGGAGTGACAAGGAGGACACAAGGTACTCATATTTGCAAAAAGTTTTGAATTTGGACTCCAAAAAATCCAAGTATCGTGTTTCTCCCATGGTTGAGGTATCGCGATACTGACCGACACTTCACAAGTATCGAGTATCGTGAGATCCCTGATCGCGATACTTACCAAGTATCGAGTATCGTGTTTTTGCCCGATCGCGATACTTCACAAGTATCGAGTATCGTGTTCCTACAAGTATCGAGTATCGTCTTCTGTCAGATATCGTGTATCGAGAGTTTGTTCCCCGCGATATCTGCTGAGTATCGAGTATCGTGGACATCAAGTATCGTGATGTTTCCCAAGTATCGTGCGTCGTATCCCAAATATCGTGTATCGTGGAGTTTGCTAGTGATACCTGTTGAAGATCGTGTATCACCTACTTCAAGTATCGCGATACATACCAAGTATCGTGTATCGTGGCAAGGTAAGTATCGTGTATCGCCTACTTCAAGTATCGCGATACATACCAAATATCATGTATCGAGTTCCTGAAGTATCAAGTATCGTGTCCTAGAAGTATCGAGTATCGTCTGCTTCCAAGTATCGCGATACTTGATAAGTATCGTGTATCGTCTGATTTGAAGCATTTCCTGAGAGGTCCTGTTTCCCTGTTTGAACCCCCAGAACCCTGAACTGGCATAACTTTCTCATACGAAATCCGTTCGGAGTGATCTTGGGTTTGTTGGAAAGCTCGTGGGGAGTACAACAAAGACATCAGGATAGGGTACAACAAAAATCCGTTTGGAGTGATCTTTGGTTTGTTGGAAAGCTCGTGGGGAGTTCGGTAAAATTAATACCAAGATTATTAGATAGGGTATTTTTAAGTTGACCCTCAAGTTGGACTAGGAAGGAAGGGGTTCCACAAGATTTTGAGCAGTTCAAGGGACAATTGTGGACTTGTAGACAAGGCTTATGAACCTAAACTCAAGTTGATACTTAGGAAGAGATAAATAAAGTACCATATCACTTGAAACTAATATCAACCACACAACCAAGTCAGGGACTCACAACTCAGTGGTTAACACTACGTGCTGAGATCATAAGTGAGTCAAAAATGTCATTTAACTGGGAGGGACTCTTGGTTTCTGAAGACATGCATAGTTCCGTACCTAGGGAAGGTCTTATGTCCACAATGGAAGGGGAATATAGGATGTCTCTTCAATACGTATCCACTAACATGCAAGGAGTACCCATCTACCTCGACGGTCTATATAGGTCAGTAGCCAGAATGAGAAACTCTACTGAATTAGAAATAGTTCCAAGACCAGCTGTCAAGTACGAAGACATAGTTTATAGGGACAAGATGGGCGAGATATATGTAGTAACTGAAAATCCTAATCAAATTAATGAAAGAGGAGAGTTAGCTCGAGATGAGGCAACTACCTCACAAAACCCATTCGAGACCCAGCAAAGAACAGAAAATGAGATGTTAAGACAAACGAGCCAAGGTAGTATACCCAATGGGCCACATGAGCAATTCACCATGCCAAGAATTAACCCCCATAGCCACCCTAGTCAGAGAAGGGGAAATATGAATAGACCTACATTTAGGACAGAATCGCCCCAAGGTGTCCCCATCATCATTCGATCCCGAGAGCCCGACAAAAGATTGAGACCAATCCAATTGGCCAAATGTATGCGAAATTGTTATGATGGCATAGGAGAGCCCTATGACCACATTGCAGAATTCAAGCAGGTATTGCGAGCGGAACAAGTGAATGACTTTTTCATGCAATATGAATCCTTTGGGCTAACCCTCATAGGAATAGCCTTGTCCTGGTTTCACCAAGTTGCTTTGAGCATATTGAACAATTCTTCCAAGAATTTATTTGGGAATTCACTAAGCGAGGGATCAAGCACAATTCGTCATCCTTACTACATAGTTTCAAGCAAGCTCCTAATGAGACAGTAGAAGATGCAGCACAAAGATTTAAGCAATACGTAGCCCGATGCCCTGTGGCAGAGAGACCTTCTCAGCAAAAAATGATATCGTTATTTTTAGAAGGTCTAACCAATGGAACATTGAGGATCTTAGTATACGTAAAACGACTACAAACCCTAAGTGAGTGTCTTCAAGAGTGCGTAGATTTGGAAGACAACTTAGCTGAGGATCTCAAAACCACACAGGATCCTACCAAACCAGAGGATACAATGAGCAATGGAACTTCTAGTTCGAGTTATATGGAGGAAGTGGCAGAGTTAGTGGCCAAGAAAATAGGGGTACAGGGACAAAGGAACTACCAGAACTCCTCCTTGAGAGTTCCAATGTTAGGAAGTTGCACAGTTTGCAGTGGGGATCATCCATCTCATGTCTGCACCAGAGAAGCATTGGGGTTATTACAACCTTACGCTTATGATAGACAACCAACTCAAGCGCCTAACATGTACTCTTATAGTGAGTAGAAGTACATCAACTACAACACCAAAAACTATCCAATGAATAGACAGCCACTACCGTTTGTACCACCCCAATGTAGACCATATGGGTACCCTACTAGAGAACAAGGTAGAGAAGTTCCTAGGTACAGCCCATGTCCAGAACCACGAGGAGCAACTAGACCATATGAACATGGAGGATATAGCCCACCTCAACCTATACCAAGACAACAACCACCCCACCCACTATCTCTGACACCAGGGCAAAACATCACAATACAAGTTGTTTGTCTTGAGTGTGGCAAAGAACAACTCCTGAGAGATTGTCCCGGACATCCCTCTAGTGCACCAAAGGTTACACCCGTTAACATAGTAGGCTTAGTGGGGGATTCAAGTTCCAGTAGTGATAATGTGGCTCATATACATGCAGTTACTAGGGCACAAGCCTTACAACAAACTAAACCAGCTGACCAATCAGAGCCAAGTGAGTCAGGAGAGCCAAGTAAGAGGAAAACAAGAACTTGGAAGGATACTAGAGAGAAGGCCAATCGTAGGTGGACTAAAAAGTTATCCGAGCTAGAAGAAAGCTTTAAAGATACAAAAACAAAAATAGAAGATATTGCCTCTCAAAGCCCCTCACAAGTCAAAACTCCATCCACACCACCTCATCCCCACCCACCAACCAGTGTAAATAGACCACCACAATCAGGGTCCCTTCTTGCAGATCCAACCCTAGAAGACTTGGACATGATGTTCAAGGCATACCAGGCTCGACTTCAAGAAGGGCCAACACCTGCAAACCTAGATAAGAGCTACCCTAGAGCAGATTTAGAGATTGAACAGACAAAAATGTGCATTAAAATGGTGGAACTAGCTCAAGCTATGTTCGAGGCCAATCAATCATTCAATCAGACGAATGCTATTACGCCCGGTTTGCACTTCCAGGGATTACTAGATAGATTAGAGCAGTTGGTAAACAAACCACAAGTTTCTTTACCTCCACAGGCTCAACTAACTATTGAAAGAGAAAGATCATCACCAAAGAAAGTCTATGTCCCGGACTCCATAGATGATGGGGAACCTCTTTCAATTCAACAACACACTAAAAAATTCTTGCGGTAAATACAAGAAGAGAAATGGGCCAAGGTTACACAACCAAAGCAATCATAGATTCAGGTGCTGGTGCTGCTATTGCAACCACCTCCTTGTGGAAGCGATGGGGCAAGCCCACATTAAGACCAACTAGAATGAAACTTCAAATGGTTGTTGGCCATGTGGAAAGACCTCTAGGATTGCTTGAAGGGATAACTCTAACTACTTGTGGTGTAGAGTTTGAACACACATTTGCTATATGTAACTTTGAGAAAAATAATGTCTACGAGATGATCCTAGGAAGACCCTTCCTACGACAACTGCAAGTGGTATAGGATTGGGGAACCAACTCCTTGTACTTGAAGCGCTTAGGGGTCACAACC
Organism: Ceratopteris richardii; assembly: GCA_020310875.1. Lineage (NCBI taxonomy): Eukaryota > Viridiplantae > Streptophyta > Polypodiopsida > Polypodiales > Pteridaceae > Ceratopteris > Ceratopteris richardii. The sequence goes on from CM035420.1 coordinate 64,424,122, forward strand.
AAGGTCAATTTGAAGGATTACTCCTTCAGAGATGTACCACCCGTACAGTGGAATCATATCCATAAGGATCAAGAAGATTCAATCTCTCTGCATTCTAGAAGTTCATCTGATACATCCTGGATGCATGAAGATACTCATTTGTGGATGTGCAAGGTCGCAAAGGAAGAGGAAAAACGCTTAAAGGCAAGAGAAAAAGGAACTTCTCAAGGAGATAGACCAGTTCAAGACCCAGCCTATACGCCAATGATATTTCCAGATGAGGAATTTGAGCCTCATGGTTGGGCAGAAATCCTAGCCACCATGGACATTGCTGTCAATGAAGAACAATGGACACCTCATTGTGATGAGGAGGGTTATGATATTTCAGTGTTCATGTGTCAGCCCTTGCTAGAAGAATGTGACTCTAGTGACTTCATAGAAGAAGAAGAGAATGATGATGATCTAGAGTCCATTGTGATGGATAATTGCTTTATTTCAGAGGAGCACTATCTAGAAGACATAGGAGTATTTACACAAAAAGAAGAAGAACCTCTCACAAGCATCAAAACGGTAAATTCAAAGGATGGGAGTGAAGGTAACCAAAAGCAAAAGAAAAGAAAAGTAGCGAAACAAGGAGAGGAGGAGCAATTGTTTGAAGTACCAGAAAATGTCAAAAAATATGAAGTAGAGGACCGAAAAATTTTGGTACGAATGCCTAAGAGGAAGGCCACAATAGGAGAAGCATATGATAATAAAGAAAAGACCAAAAAAATTGTAGTCACCATCGAAGAGAATGAAGAGAGATGTACATACATAGGAGATGACCTAAGTAAAGAAGAGGAAGTAGAGTTGGTCGCCTTGTTAAGGGAATATAGGGACATGTTTGCATGGCACTATAGAGACTTGAAGGGAGTAGATCCAGAAATTTGTTCTCATATGATCCCCATGATAGCAGATGCTAAGCCCACCAAACATAAGCCCTACACATATAATGACACTTATGCAGCTAAAATAAAAGAAGAAATCGATAGGTTGATTGAAGCTGGATTTATTTATGAGATTGAGCATACAGAATGGGTGTCCCCCATTGTAGTGGTGCTCAAGAAGAATGGAAAGTTACGTGTGTGTATTAACCTTAAAAAAGTTAATGCCGCCACGATAAGAGATAGTTATCCGCTTCCAATCATTGAACATTTATTGGAATATGTTACAGGCAAGGAAGTTTATAGCTTCCTTGATGGATTTTCAGGCTACAATCAAGTAGCCATTGCCCCAGAAGATCAACATAAAACAACTTTTGGCACAGAATGGGGAATCTTTGCATTTCGGGTGATGCCATATGGGCTCACCAATGCACCTGCAACATTCCAAAGGCTCATGTGTCATGTCTTCAAAGAGTTCTTGCGAAAGAGCTTAGAAGTATATGTGGATGATTTATGTGCTCATTCCCAAGAGGGAAGATACCACATCCCTGAGCTCAGAGAGATCTTCAACAAGTGTAGAGAATATCGAGTGTGTCTGAACCCAGAGAAGTGTGTGTTCATGGTACGTCAAGGTAAAATCTTAGGTCACATTGTCTCTAAGAATGGAATATCAACAGATGAGGACAAGGTAAAAGCCATAGCTGAGTTGCCGAGGCCAAGGAATGCTAAAGAGGTACAAGCCTTGATGGGCCATTGTGGATATTACCGTAGGTTCATTCACATGTATGCAATCATAGCTAAACCTCTTTATGCCTTGTTGAAAAATTTTGAGTAGAACGACGAATGCGAAAAGTCCTTCAATGAGCTGAAGAGACGCTTGTGCACAACACCAATACTGACCACTCCTGATTGGAATAAGCCATTCCATGTACATGTGGATGCATCCAATTATGCAATAGGATGTGTGCTGTCACAACCTACTGGTGAAGGGAATTTAGATTTGCCTATAGCATATGCTAGCAGGCAATTGAATGTTGCTGAACGAAACTACACCACAAGCGAAAGAGAAGGTTTAGGCATGGTATTTGTTGTGAAAAAGTTTAGACACTATCTATTGGCCAACAAGTTCAAATTTTTCATTGATCGTCAAGCTTTATTATACTTGGTCAATAAACCTTGCAACACAGGACGCTTAGTAAGATGGTTCCTCTTACTAATGGGATATGACTTCGAAGTGGTTGTTAGAAAAGGTAGAACCCACCTTAGGGCGGATCACCTAGCTCGCATCACTTTAGGTGAGTCACCGCAAGGAGTGTCCGATGAATTGCCCGACGCTTATCTCTTCAATCTAGAAGTTGTTCCTAAATGGGCAAAAAGGTTGGTACCGGTCCTAACCTTTGGACCTGCAAATAAGAATGTGAAATCAAACAAAGATGAAATTGTAAAATCACAAAAATATCAAATATTGGTAGGAAGCATGTATAAACAAGACATGGAAGGTGTTCTAGCTTGTTGTGTCGAGGACGATGAATATAGTAGTTGGTTGCAACAAGCCCATGAATGATTTCTAGGGAATCACTATTCTAAACAGCGAACACTGCAAAATCTAAAACGTTTAGGAGTGTATTGGCCTAGTATGGATAAAGAAATTCATGAGTGGATTAAGAATTGTCCAATGTGCAAAGACAGACCCCCAATGGAACATGCTACCCTTTATCCTGTTTCATTGATTCCAGATTGGAGTGCTCCATTGGTAGAATTCATGAGATTAGGGACACTACCTAGAGAGGCAAGTCGAGAAAGAAAACGAAGTATGGAACAAGAGGCTAAAGAATATACCTTAGTAGGTGATAACCTATATCGAAGAGGCAAAGATGGCTATTTAAGATTGTGCGTTCATGAATCAGATTATTTGAAAGTCTTAGAAACTGCACATAGTAGTGTGGCAGGTGGACACTTTGGGCCTGATAGAGTAATCAAGTCTATTCTATTCTCAGGACTTTGGTGGCCCACTCTTCATATGGATGCACATGCCTATGTGAAGAAATGTGACACATGTCAACATGCCCAGTACCCGATTCGAAAAGATGAGATGCCTTTGAGGCCAATGATGGGAGGACGTGCATTTTCGAAGTGGGGCATAGACTTTGTAGGTCCTATTAACCCCCCAGCTAGAAACTCCCATGCCAAGTACATTATTGTAGCCACGGACTACCTTACAAAGTGGGTAGAAGTCAAAGCCACAACGAAGAATGATGCTCAAACAACGGCAAAGTTCTTATTTGAGAATGTGTTCACGAGATACGGATTACCAATAGAGTTAGTAAGTGATAGAGGCACACACTTCTTGAATGAAGTAATCGAAAATCTTCTCCAAGAATTCTTGGTGATACATAAGAAGTCTGCCCCCTATCATCCACAAGCTAACGGACAAGCTGAGAGCATGAATAAGATCCTATGCAACGTGTTGAAAAAACTCGTAAATAACAAACAATCTGATTGGAACAAACAGCTTCAGCATGCTGTTTGGGCCTACCGAGTTGCCTACAAAATGGTACTCAATGCCAACCCATTTCAGATGGTCTTCGGACAAAATGCTGTGCTACCATTGGATTTCCTAATCCCAACTTTAAAAGTAGCACAAGAGCATGAGTGGAATGGACACGAGTTATCCTCTAGGATCTTTGATCTCGAACGCTTAGGTGAGACAAGGCTACAAGCGGCGGTAGGCATCTATGCTGCAAAGAAAAGGCAAAAGGCATACTTTGATGCACATATCAAAGATAAAGGCTTGAAAGAGGGAGACCTAGTGTTGCTTTACACACTAAAGCAACATGCCCGTAAATTGGAAAAAAGAGGATACGGACCCATGATCATTAATAGAATTTCCACTAGCGGTGCAGTTCAATTGGCCACACTAGAAGGTGATATCCTACCAAACTATATCAGTGGTTGTCGAGTCAAGCTATATTAAGAACCTCTTACAGGGAATATGCTAAAGAGACTCAACACTACTAAGAAGCGAAAAGAAGAAGAGTTAAGGGTTAGAGAAGAAGCACAGGCAGAGGCTAGAGAACGCATTAGGAGAAATAAGTTAAGACGCCAAGGCCTAGATATCAATCATGAGGCCCCAAGATACCACATGGCCATGTGTCAAACATCAAGTGAAATTGCTTCTCAAATATTTGATCGACGCCCTTTTGTGACCATAGTTGTAGGACAAGGGAAGAATGCAAAGATTGTTAGAGCATTGATTGACTCAGGTGCATCAACTAGTGCAGTTAGACGTTCATACTGCCAAGCCCTGCAATTGGACATCAAGCCCATAGAAGCATATCTCATAGGATTGGGAGATGTGGAAACCCCTTGTTTGGGCGAGGTGGAGCTTCCCATCTACGTTCAAGATGTTCCAATAAAAGTCAAAATGCTAGGTGTCACGATGAGGACCTTACAGAGCCACTTGTCCTAGGTCAAGATTGGATTTATGACCATGTAGTCAACTTGAACCTAAGAAGTCAACTTCTTCAAGTTTAGGCACATGAACAATGCAATACATTAGAATTGGAGAACTGCATGCTCACAGATCATGGCATCACACACTCTCTTAGTTCTTCTCAGATCAATCTACATGAACAAGATGCTGTGTGTGTCAAAAGCTCTATGGCCCAGAAGGACTCGATCACGAAAGAACAGACTCAAAGGCAAGCCGATTCCTCTTGCCTGAGGACTAATGCAATCACAACCAATCAACCAAAAAGGCAAGCAGTACATGACAACCGTGATACCTAATAGACAAAGATAAATCAAGAACAAAGTAGCTCCGGGCATGAAGAAAATTTGGGTACGAAAAAGAGAGCAACCACCAGCCTTGCCAATACGATTTCCACTCAGGCAAGTCAACCATGCGAAGACAAGAAACAAGCAACCAGGACCACCTCCACCAAAAGATCTCCGACAAATCTGGGTGCCTAAGGAATTGGCTACAGCTCAACAAGGGCGATTACAAATGTGGGTACCCAAGAAGCTCTTACATACACAATGGCCAATGCTCTCCACCATGCAAAGGGTCTCAATAAAGAATCCAACAAGAGACAAGGGTAAGAACCGAGCCCAAAGAAAAAAAGAAGATAAACTCAATCCGGTAGCAAAAGCAAGAAGACAATCAGCTAGGATAGGGGTTTGGAAGCCTAAGGTACCAGTAACATCCACAACACTAAAGAGCCAACCACTCCGGAAACAAAATTTAAGAAACCAACCAAAGATAAAGCAGTCAACAAGGACTCGTACGCAGCCCAACACTGTTCTAAAATGGGTCCCGAAAATCAATTGTCCTTTTGACATCAAAGGAACACCTCAAACGAAGTCGGCATCAACATCTCTAAGAACATTGAAAGCCTCGACCAACAACAACCATGTGCCTTTGGCATAACCTCGTCTTTTGCACCATTCAGGTCATGCATTTCCAAAGTATGCATTAATCTAGGGCCACATTGTTGGGGATAAAGGCCCCAAGGACTCTCCTTTTGTATATTTTGACCCTTCCATGTGAAAGCTCTCTTCGAGAGCTTTCCAAACATATTTTTGTTGTATTTTTTGGACCCCAAATTGGGGAGTTATAGGCATTTACATTATTTTTATGACTTTTGGTCATTGGCCATGTGTGAACATGCCCAAATGACCTAAAAGTCACTTATCAATAAGACTTGGTCCCAAATCTCTCATAACTTGATTGGGACTTCTTCAACTTCAGCTTCTCCATCTTCTTCTCCAAATTTATGCGCAGGTTTCTCTCTCTACTTTCTCTCTCCTCACGCAGCAGCCCACTCCCTTTGTGTTTGGAGCAACCGAGCACACCACGACGTAGCTCTCCGCGGCCTCTTTCAACTGGTATCAGAGCCTTGAGCTGTTCCATCGCGACAAAGTTGCTCGAAGTGCTTTTCACTTCAGCCAATGTTAAGTTGAAGGTTTTTTCTTGCATTTAGGAAAATTTCATCGCGAAAAACCTTTTTTTTTCGCGATAAAAGTGCTGTTTTTGGAAGATTACTTCAGCCCGGAGGAAAGCTGAAGCAAATTCTGTGCTTTTTAGAGAGTTTCATCGCGAAGAATCTCTTCTATTCTTTTTTCTGTATCCCCACAGGTCTTTTTCAGCATCCACATTGCTGATTTTTTTCATCTACAGGTCTTTTGTGGCAGAATTTCTCTCATTTTTCAAGTGGGAGGACATGCACAAAGATTGAGGAAGTGCATACTTGCTGGAAACTTATTACAGCAGGTCATTTCTCTGATTTTACAGGTCATATTGCTGCAAAAATTGGGGCTTTTGTGAAAGCAAGCACTCATTGCCTTGGTTTTATATCTATGTATGCTTTTTGTGGTTGAAAAACAACAAATTTGTTGTTTTTGATTCAATTACAGCTTGCTGGAATTTTCTGAAATTTTCTGCAGAAAATTTCAGAAATTGATTTTTGCAAGTTTTGGACAGTTTTTGGGCTTCATTTCTGAGCTATAGTCTCGTAAGGTAATTGCGCACAAGACAACAGGTGAATTTTACCTTTTTGGTGAAATTTTGAAGCTCTTAGTGTTCAAACATGGCCTCTACCTCCTCTGATGTCAAAAGCTTGTTTGAGATCAAGAGATTTGAAGGTAATGGTTTCGATTTGTGGAAAGAGAGAATGTTGGGCATCCTCTTTCTTAAAGATTGTGAAGGGGCTCTTGAGGAAGTCAAGCCCGAAGATATGACAGATGCAGCATGGATGAACCTAAACAAAAAGGCCATCACTTACATCAAGATGGCTGTGTCAGATGAAACCTTAGTGGATTTGAAAGGCCTTACAATTGGTTTTGAGGTATGGGAGAAGCTGAAAGCCACTTATGAAAATACCACGCCTGTAAATCAAGTGCATCTTATGCGTAAGCTAGTGTGTATGCAGCTTGATGAGTCAAAAAGTGCGGCTGAGCACTTATCTTTGTTTACAGGTACTCTTTCACAATTGCAGGACTCTGGATTACCTCCATTTGATGATAAGCTTAAGGCCATCTTCTTGTTGATGACCTTACCTGATTCGTGGGAAACATTGGTTGTTTCACTTTCGAATAGCCCCAGTCTTACCTTTGATGGTGTAAGGGGTTCTATTTTGAATGAGGAAATCAGGAGGAAAGCTAGTGGAGAGGGCAGTGGTTCAGCCAATGTGGCTAGAGGAAGAACAGAAAAGAAAAGTGGAAATGTACAGAGGAACAGGAGCAAAAGCAAAGGCAAGGCTGAAGTGACTTGTTATCAATGTGGTAGGAAAGGTCACAAGAAGCCTGATTGCAGATTTTATAAAGCTGAACTAGAAAGAAAGAAGAACACAGGTGACAGGAAGAAAAAGGACACCAAGAATGAAGCACATGATACCTCAAAGGACAAAGACAAAGAGAAGGCCAATGTGGCCTCTAGTGTCATCATTGAGGAGCTATCAGATGCAGAAGATATACTTTGTGCTACTATGGCAGAAGAGCATGCTGAAATTTTTGATGCTTCTATTAATATTCATGCACAAGACATGCAAATCACAAAGAGGGATTTGATTGATGCCTTGCTTACTGTGAATGATGCTTTGTCACAAACATGGATTGTAGATTCAGGTGCATCGTTTCATGTAACTCCTATTAAGGAGTGTTTCACTACCTTTCATGCAGGAAGCCATGGACATGTATATCTTGGAAATAACCATGCTTGTTCTATTGAAGGTATTGGCACAGTGCATCTCACAGTGGATGGTACCAATGAGCTGGTTTTGCATGATGTAAGGTATGTACCAAGCATCAAGAAAAGCTTATTGTCTGTTGGGAAAATGGATATGCATGGATATAGTACCCTCTTTGAGAAGGGGTCATGGAAGCTTATCAAAGGCTCTAGGCTGATTGTTAAAGGTACAAAGAAAGGGACTCTTTATTGCTTGCATGGTAAAGCATTGTTGGGCAAGTTTATTGCTTTGGCTGAAATCCATTCACATATGGAATTATGGCATAAAAGGCTTGGCCACATGAGCCAAAAAGGTCTTGATAAACTATGTAATTTGGACAAGTTTGATGCTAAAGGCTCAAAACTTGATTTTTGTAATGAATGCCAATATGGTAAGCAAGTAAAGAATTCCTACTACTCTGGTGTCTCTCGTAACTCTAATGTGCTTGATCTTGTTCATTCTGATGTTTGTAGCATGCCCATAAAATCTATGGGGGGTGCTCTTTACTTTGTTTCTTTTGTTGATGATTACTCTAGGAAGCTTTGGGTATATTTGTTAAAATCTAAAGATGAAGCCTTTGCTGCATTTAAGAAATTTCATGCATTTGTGACCACTCAAACAGGTAGAAAGCTGAAATGCTTACGTACAGATAATGGGGGTGAGTTTACAAGTGCTGAATTCAATAGATTTTGTGAAAATCTTGGTATTAAGAGGGAGCTAATAGTCCCATACAGCCCCTCTTCCAACGGTGTGACTGAAAGGTATAATAGGACTTTATGTGAGAGGGTGAGATGCATGCTGTCCACAGCTAATCTCCCTCATGGATTTTGGGGAGAGGCTTTGAAAACTGCAGTTCATGTTTGCAATCGATCCCCTCATATGTCCTTAAAAGGTGGCATTCCAGAAGAGGTTTGGTCTGGCAAACCAGCTTCATATGACCACCTACGCATCTTTGGTTGCGATGCTTTTGTGCATATAAGGCCTGAGTTGAGAAGCAAGTTAGATGCAAAGTCCATGAAAGGAATCTTCATGGGTTATGGAGATGAAGGTGAAATGGGCTACAGGATTTGGCTACCTCAACTCAAGAAGGTAATACGCAGCCGAGATGTTGTATTTAATGAGGCAAGGCTGCTCAAAAATAATTGTGCCTCTAAAGATGACCATAAAAGAGTCAAATTTCAGCATGTACAGCCACCAATTAAATCTGATATGAACCCTCGGGATGCACCACATATGGCTGGAAATGACAATGAGCCCGTGGTTATTGAGCCAGATGATGCTGGACAGCAAAATGATGATCCTGAAGGGCATATGCAGCCACCTATTCATGCTGAAAACAGGGCTGGAAATGATGTGCAACAGCCCATTAACAATGGACATGTTGATATACCTCCTGATGTAGATCCATTGCCAGATAATGTGGATCATTGGGTAAGAAGATCTACACGTGCTAAGAGGCCAATGAACAGATATGATCCCTCTATACATTACATTATGTTATCAGATGAGGGTGAGCCTCTTACTTATAAAGAGGCAAAGCTATGTGAGCACAAGAAGAAGTGGGAGTTAGCCATGCAGGAAGAGATAAAGGCCTTGCATGCAAATGATACTTGGGATTTGGTTGAGTTAACCAAAGGAAGGAAAGCCATTCCCAACAAGTGGGTGTACAAAATCAAAACTGTTGATGGCAAACCCAAGTATAAGGCAAGGCTGGTTGCTAAGGGATATGCCCAAAAAGAGGGCATTGATTTCCAAGAAGTGTTCTCTCCAGTGGTGAAGATGACCACTTTACGTGTGTTGTTTGCTCTCACAGCTGCCTTGGATTTGGAATTATTCCAAATGGATGTTAAAACAGCCTTTTTGCATGGTGATTTAGATGAAGAGCTGTACATGAAACAGCCAGAAGGATATGCCATTCCTGGAAAAGAGCATCTAGTATGTAAACTGAAAAGGAGCTTATATGGGCTGAAATAGGCCCCCAGACAATGGTATAAGAAGTTTGATGCATTTATGCTCAAACATGGGTTTAAAAGAAGCCATGCAGATCACTGTTTGTACACCAAAAAGGATGAAGATGGCAGCCCAATTATTCTTGTACTGTATGTAGATGATATGCTGCTGGCTGGGAAGAAAAAGAGCACTCTGAATGCTCTAAAACAGCAGCTGAACTCTGCATTCTCAATGAAAGACCTTGGGGAAGCTGAGCATATTCTTGGTATGCGTATAAAAAGGGATAGACAGCAGCATACTTTGCAGGTATCCCAAGAAAAGTACATTGAAAAAGTGCTGGACAGATTTAATGTGGCTGATGCTAAGCCTCTTGGAGTGCCATTGCAGCCACATGTTAAGCTTTCCAAGGATGACTGTCCTAAAAATGATGATGCAGCCAATTACATGAAGAGTGTTCCATATGCATCAGCTTGTGGTTCACTTATGTATGCTATGGTTGCCACTCGGCCAGACATTGCTCATGCAGTGGGAGTTGTTAGCAGGTTCATGGCGAATCCTGGTAGAGCTCATTGGGAGGCAGTCAAATCTATCTTGAGATATTTGAAAGGGACCAAAAGTAAATGCTTATGTTATGGAAAGGGTCCATTGGAGTTAAAAGGATTTTGTGATTCAGACATGGCAGGTGATGTGGACACACGCAAGTCCACAAGTGGCTATGTATACATACTTGCAGGTGGAGCTATTTCATGGTGCTCTAGACTTCAGAGGATAGTTGCACTATCTACTACAGAGGCTGAATATATTTCAGCCACAGAGGCTTCCAAAGAAGCCATTTGGTTAGCTCGCCTCTGCAGTGAGTTTGGGATGCCTGAAAAGGCACCTGTTCTTGGATGCGATAGCCAGAGTGCCATATGTTTGGCAAAGAATGCCATGTTTCATGCTCGCACAAAGCATATTGATGTGAGATATCACTTCATCAGAGAGGTGTTAGAGGATGGCCTGATCACTTTGATCAAGGTCAATACTTCACAAAATCCTGCAGATGCTCTCACGAAGTGTCTACCCAAGGCACAACATCAGCTATGTATACAGATGGTGGGAGTTACTTAGCTTAAAGGATCCTCCTTGGTCCTTTAAGTGGGAGGTTGTTGGGGATAAAGGCCCCAAGGACTCTCCTTTTGTATATTTTGACCCTTCCATGTGAAAGCTCTCTTCGAGAGCTTTCCAAACATATTTTTGTTGTATTTTTTGGACCCCAAATTGGGGAGTTATAGGCATTTACATTATTTTTATGACTTTTGGTCATTGGCCATGTGTGAACATGCCCAAATGACCTAAAAGTCACTTATCAATAAGACTTGGTCCCAAATCTCTCATAACTTGATTGGGACTTCTTCAACTTCAGCTTCTCCATCTTCTTCTCCAAATTTCTACGCAGGTTTCTCTCTCTACTTTCTCTCTCCTCACGCAGCAGCCCACTCCCTTTGTGTTTGGAGCAACCGAGCACACCACGACGTAGCTCTCCGCGGCCTCTTTCAAGGGGATAAAGGCCCCAAGGACTCTCCTTTTGTATATTTTGACCCTTCCATGTGAAAGCTCTCTTCGAGAGCTTTCCAAACATATTTTTGTTGTATTTTTTGGACCCCAAATTGGGGAGTTATAGGCATTTACATTATTTTTATGACTTTTGGTCATTGGCCATGTGTGAACATGCCCAAATGACCTAAAAGTCACTTATCAATAAGACTTGGTCCCAAATCTCTCATAACTTGATTGGGACTTCTTCAACTTCAGCTTCTCCATCTTCTTCTCCAAATTTATGCGCAGGTTTCTCTCTCTACTTTCTCTCTCCTCACGCAGCAGCCCACTCCCTTTGTGTTTGGAGCAACCGAGCACACCACGACGTAGCTCTCCGCGGCCTCTTTCACACATAACACGGCCGTGCATAGACACAATTAAGAATCCCAAGCACATGCAACACATTGGACATATGTAAAATATTTTATGGATACTAACATCTTTCTTCTTGTTTTGTGACCTTGTAAAAAAATAATAATAATAAAAAAAAAGGGATTGTGTGTTTGACGAATCCCCAATGTGAACCATCGACATTGGAAGACAAACTGATGGTCAATCCTCATGATGGAGTACAACACGGAGAGATGAAGATCAACAGACCTTTCAACATGGTAAGATATGCATGCTTCAACAACACTATAACCATGATAGATTAGGAAACCTCTTCGTCGGCATACCCTTGAGCACTTTGCTCAAGACCCAAATTCTTGCACCATACTTCTTCCCATGCATTTTCCAAGTACGCATGCATAGGGCTATATTACAAGGCCGTGCACAAGGCACATAATGTTTTCAACCGATGCACTAATATAGTTACCCATCATCCATTCTAGATTACAAGTACTTGCCATGAAAATGAGGAAAGACATCTTTGGAAGAACTAGAGGACATCAAGGAGACGACACCAAGAGCAAGGAAGCAATCCACCATGAGAGTTGCTCATACCCAACATGGGCAATCTCTTTCGAGTAGCTCACAATTTTTGCAAGCTCACAAATGCACCATCAAGATGGAATACAAGGATGACGTACTCACAAAGGAACTACAACCTACAAGCGCTAGCAGTGGCAAAGTGAGCACCTGACAAAAGACCAGGCTACATTGGAAAGATGGACACTACCTCTCAACGTACTACATGGAACAAGCACTACAACAAGGGTCTGTCAGGGACGACAGACTCAAGAGGGGGGGGAGTGTTGAAGCTCAAGGTCAAGCACATGCATAAAAGCGCATCAAGGAAGTGGAGACACAAGAAGAAGGAGCAAGTGGGGAGCTCCAAGAAGCACCTGTCAAATTTTCAGAAGAAATCCCTATAAAAATAGTGATTTTTATCACTAAAAATCATTGTAAATACCATTTTCTATTTTTACAACTCCATTTTGTTCAAGCCAAGGAGTCCTTGAGCTTGAGGAGTATTAGATGTATCATACTACCAATTTTCATAATTTTTAGATTCCGTTTGAGCCCCCAAATAAGCCCGAGAACCTAATTTTTAACTAGGCCGGACACTAGGTCTGGACAGGGCCAAAACCACTCAAAAACCTATAAAAAGGGCTGGAGAGCTCATTTTTGAGGTTAGCTTGTTGTAGATTTCAGCTTTGTAAGAGAGTTCATTTGCAATGGAAGATCTTCCATTGTTCCACTCTTTGCTCTTATCTTGTGCGCGCGTGTGTGTGTATGCTTGTGTGCTTTCACTCACGCACTTGTGCCATCACTTGCTCACAGTCTTCATACCAGTCCTCACTTCTCCGCGGATTGACATTTATGAGGTGAAGCTCCTCACGTTGGTACTCACCATTGTGCTAGAGTGATAGGCGACCAAACATATTACCTCGCAGCGGAGTTTCTTCTCTTCACTCGAGCTTGCCCCTACAGGGAATACTGTTACATGTGCCAACAACTCCTCTTATCCTATTATGGGATTTGGTAAGATCATTTTGACTACTACTGATGGTAGTTCTTTCACTTTGTCAGATGCTTTATTTGTGCCAGGGATCAAGAAGAACCTGTTATCAGTTTTTGCATTAGCCAAGATTGGTTTGGTTGTAAAATTTGTTGATGATAGGTGTACAGTTCATGATCTGTCAAATGGCAATGTGATTATTGCTTCTGGCATTTTATGTCGTGGGCTGTATAAGCTCATAGACTATGAAAGATCTGTGAATGATTTGGCATGTGCAGTACATGATTCTCAGGGTATCTCAGATACAAAGCTTTGGGATGCACTCTTTCGTCATCTGAATTTCGCTAGTTTGCTACGATTGCAGAAATCTGAGATGGTGTCCTCTTTGCCCAAACTTGAGGCACCTGGAAAATATGTTTATGAAGGCTGTATTTTGGGCAAAATGCAGCATTCCTCATTTGCAAAAGATGGTTCAGTTCAGGCTACTCAAAAATTGCAGCTTGTACATAGTGATGTCTGTGGTCCTATGCAGACACCTTCTTTTGGAAATCATCTTTACTTCGTGACTTTCATTGATGATTTTTCTAGACATGCATGGGTATATCCATTGAAGGCAAAGTCCGAAGTATTCATGTGCTTCAAATAGTTTTTGGTTTTGGCTAAAAATCTGTCAGCATGTAAAATGGGCACCCTCCATTCAGATCGAGGGGGGGGATATATGTGTTCTGATTTTAATGCATTTTTGGCTGAAACACCAGTGTAGAGTGCCATATACTCCTCAACAGAATGGAGTTTCTGAACGAAAGAACAGGTCACTCATGGAGATGGCAAGGTGTATGATCAAGAGTCAGGCTTTACCACATAGTTTCTAGCTTGAGGCTGTCATGTGTGCAGCATATGTACTGAACAAGTGTCCCACTAAAGCACTACAGCCTATCACTCCATATGAGGCTTGGCATGATCGCAAGACATCTGTTCCTCATCTGTGTGTTTTTGGTTGTTTGGCATATGCATTAGTGCGTGAACAACATTGCAGAAAATTGGATGATAAAGCAGTAAAATGTATTTTTGTTGGGTACAGTTCTGGAAGTAAGGGCTATTGTCTGTATCATCCACAGACTAAACACATTCTGGTTAGGCTTGATGTTGTTTTTGTGGAAGATGCTATTTAGCCATTGCTTTCATGTACTAAGGAGACATCTGTTAGCTTCAAAGACATGTATGATACTTTGCTGCCTCTTTTTATAGGTGAAAAGTCTAGTGCAAATCCCAATGAGGAAACTTCTCAGCCTTTGTAGGTTTCATATGACCATGCAGATCATTCCATTTCTGATGCATATTTACATGATGCACTAGTTGATGAGAGAGCTATTACTGAGCAGGCAGAAGCTATGCCAAAATGGTTGGTGCAGACTTTGCGTGATAGCAAATTAGATGCACCTCTGTCATATCATAGTGATTCAGGCTCTCATAGTGCCTCTTTTGCATCAGATTGCTATGCTATGGCTGCATCTAGTCCCTGTGATGAGAATGAGACTGTTTCGTTTGATGAAGCACAAAAGTCAAAAAATTGGATGGCTGCTATGCAATCTGAATATGATGCTATAATGAATAATGGTACTTGGTATTTATGTGACTTGCCTCGAGGCAAGACGGCCATTGTCACTAAGTAGGTATACAAGCTGAAGCGTAAACCAGATGGTACAGTTGACATGTATAAGGCTAGGCTTGTTGCAAAGGGTTATGCATAGGAAAGAGGCATTGATTTTGATGAGACCTTTGCACCTACATTCTGTATTACTACTATTCGGAGCATCCGTGCACTTGCAACTCATCATGGTTGGAACGTACTTCAGTTGGACATTAAAAAAACATTTCTGAATGGTGATTTGCATGAAGATGTGTATGTTTTTCAGCCCGTGGCTTTGTGTAGAAAGGGTATGAAAACCAGGTGTGCAGGTTAAAGAAGGCATTATATGGTTTAAAGCAAGCACCACGTGCTTGGTATGAGAAGATACATGCCTATCTGCTTGCACATGGTTTTGAGAACAGTTCAACTAAAAGCACCTTATATGCTAAGCATGCTAATGATGTGCTTCTGATCATTGTTGTCTATGTTGACGACACGCTGCTCACTGGTCCTATTGAGAAGCATATTGCTGATTTTAAGGCTGATTTGCATGCCTCATTTGAGATGTCTGATTTGGGGCAGTTGCATCACTATTTGGGCTTTCAGTTTATGCAAGTTGATGGTGGAATCGTTTTATGTCAAACGAAATATATTGACACATTATTGTAGTGTTTTGGCCTTGAAGATTGTAAACCTATTGCCACCACTATGGAGACAGGTTTACAATTGAGTCTTCTCAATGCTGGAGATGCATTTGATGCTGTTCTCTATCAAAAGGCTATTGGATGCTTGATTTACTTATTCATTACTCGTCCAAATATTCAGTTTGCTGTCTCACAGATGAGCAGGTTTATGCATTGCCCAGGAGTCAAGCATTGCCAGGCATTTAAGCGCATCTTTCGCTACTTGAGTGGTACTCAGCTATTTGGGTTGTTTTATCCCAAGGGGGGATCACTACCGCCAGATTTGCATGCTTCTTCTGACTCTGATTGGGTTGGTTGCTATGACACTCGTGTGTTCACTAGTGGCTTTTGCTTTATGCTTGGTAGATCATGTATATCTTGGTTGAGCAAGAAGAAGCCTACTGTGCCCACTTCCAGTTGTGAGGCTGAGTATAGGGCAACTTTCACAGCTACTGTGGAGTGTGTATGGTTCTGACGCCTTATGGCTGATTTGGGTGTTCGTCAGACTTCTGCCACCACCATCTTCACTGACAGTCAGAGCACATTGGCAGTTGCGAGGAACACTGTGTTCCATGCACGCACTAAGCACATTGAGGTGCATTATCACTATGTAAGGGAGAGGTCTCTGCTAGGGAGATCAGCTTGGCATATATGCCCACGGAGGAGAACATTGCATACCTTTTCACGAAGGCTCTGCGTAGGAAGAAGTTTGAAGCTTTTCACACATCCTTGGGCTTACTTCCGTTTGTGGAGTGATTTCCACATAGCTTTGCACTTCCTTATACATGAGTGCCAGCTCCTTGTTCACTGCATCACTCCCAGGGGGGATTTGTTGATATATTTAGGTAGTGATGTGTGTGAACACACTAGGAGCACCGGGGCACCTTTTTCCCTCTTTAGGAGGTTTTTTCCCCCAGATTGTATATACACTTATTGCCCTAATGGGCTACTTATCTTTGTACATTCTCTAGTAATACATTGAGTATTGTGTGTTGTGCTCCAAGCTTCTTCTTCTTCCTTGTGTTGTTCGCATGCTTCCGTAGATGTCTAACTCCAACACACACACACACACACACACACACACACACACACACACACACACACATATATATATATATATATATATATATATATATATATATATATATATATATATATATATATATATATATATATATATATATATATATATGTATGTATGTATGTATGTATGTATGTATGTATGTATGTATGTATGTATGTATGTATGTATATATCTATATATATATATATATACATACATATATATATATATATAATACATACATATATATATATATAATACATACATACATACATACATACATACATACATACATACATACATACAACACACACACACACACACACATATATATATATATATATATATATATATATATATATATATATATATATATATATATATATATATATATATATATATATATATATATATATATATATATATATATATATATATATATATATATATATTCACATTGTGCACACATGCACACACTCACACACACATATATATATATATATATATATATACACACACACACACACACACACACACACACACACACACACACACATATATATATATATATATCAATATTTAATAGAATGTTTAAAGTACTTCTTACTTTTAAAAGATTTTTTTTGGTTTATCTTTTAATCTAATTTTCAATATGTTAAAAAAACTAAGATAATTGATTTGCATTTTCATAATATTAAGGTCAATCTTCTTTTTCCTAGAAGTTCCATTGATGAAGTAGTTTTTAAATTTATAATAATATGCTCAATGTTGAGTTTTGTCAACTGTCTTATTAATATGCTCAAGTCCCTTCCAATTTGCAATATTAGGCCCGAGCGAAGGTTTGAAGATTTTTTTATCAACAAGAGAGGAAACTAGCTAGAGAAACTTGAATACCAATCTCTAGTCATTTTTTAAGATATTTGAATAACATGAATCATTCAAAAAACATAGAGTTGGGAAATATAGAATTGTCCCAAAATCACGAATAAGTCCCATTTTTACTGAATAGGCCTTTTATGCGCTCTATGGGGACATGGATGTAATAGAGATAAAGGAGGTGCTTCCTAGATGAATATCATTCTACATATCTGAGTGGATGGCATTTAAAATAGTGCAAAGGCATAAAAAACTATCAGAATTAAATAGTCAAACATTGAGAGAGGTAGAGATCTGTTTGAGTTTGGATGTCGTGGAGATTCTATCTCCACCATTTCACCCTCAAGTTACGGGAAACAAAAGAGGGATTCCCGTAGATCAGGGCTCAAGAGAAAAGGAAGTGTGGTCATCCTTCTCTGGTAAATTGATTACTATGGCAAGGGATGTGGTGTCTTGGAGTTCCACAATTGCTGCCTTTGTTGATAAGGGAGCTTCGCATAGAACATCTTCTTACTTGGACCAAATGAGGTGAAATAGTGTTTACACTAATGTAGTGACTTATATCTGTTGCATAAAGGTCCCTGGTATCCTGAATGGTTTAAGCAAGGGTGAAGCATTGTATAGAGATATTAAAAGAGGTGATAACTTGCGAAGTAACCCTGTTATTGGTAATGCTCTTGTAGACGTGAATGCAAAAGCAATGTGCTTGCCATTGCACATGAAGGTTTTAACAACCTTTCAAGAAAAATTGTTGTCTCATGGACTAGAATTATGTAATGCTGTGACCTGCTTGAAGAAAGTGAAAACTTATTCCATGCCTCAATAGTATGTTAGCGAAGCTTATTTTAACCGAACTTGTATCATTCATAATGATTCTCAATGTCTGCAGTCATAATGGTTTGTATATTAAGGGTCAAACATATTTTCAGGTTATGGACAAAACTTTAGGCATCTGGATAATTGGGAGGATCTGGAAATCTTTTGGTCCTGAAATTTTGAGATTTGTGGAGATAACATTTTTGCTTTAAATTTTCGGCCATGATATGGTGAATCAGCATGTATAGTGGAAATGGATGCTTATTAAAAAGGGATAATACTGAGTGTAAATCACTACATCTTCGACCAAGTTGCAACCAGTAGAGGCTCAATGCCTCTTGAAATTTAGAAATGTTGCTGGGGTTTTGATGATTGTTTCCTAAGGCATTTATTCAGTATAGAGGTGCATCTTACTGTTAAGTGCGATCCCATATTCCTTGGTTTATGCTCTTTGTTAAATACTTTAGGGCATTTAGACAAGAGGCTAGAATCTTTGAAAGGATGCCATTTTTTGTCCCGATTCAGTCTCATAGGAAAAATCATGCAGTGATGGTGACGAATAGAAGGGGAAAGAATGTGTCGAAGGTGGGCAGGCCTTGTTAAGTTAAATGCATTAAATCCAGCGGCCACAGTATTCGGAAAGGATATAATGTCATGAGTGTTGAGTGTTGGTAAGCAAAGGGGGCTGCAAATCTACGACGCTCTCTGTCAAGCTCGACCAGGAATGCATACCTCTCAAAACTATCGTAGTGGTAGTACAATTAGCAGATCGAGATGTTGGGCTTGGAGTATCCAGCGGAAGTAACGTGATTTATATGAACACACTGAAAGACTTCATTGACACAAAGCGGCCCTTTGTGTTTTAACTAGAATTCAATGACCTTTGATTTGAGCTTGTACGAAGAGAGTACTTGATGGTAGGAAGATGCAGAAGAATGAGACACATCAGTCAGAGCGCCCATAGGCCACGTACCAAGAACTGATTCTTACTTTGCCAGCTTCGGAGGAGAAGACGACGGATGGAAGAGTAGGCATAGTGATGGGACTCTGTTGCTGGTATGCTCAAAAGCGTCTTGGACACATTTATGTTGCAGAGAGCACACATTTCTTCCATTAGATGCACCTGAAGTGAAAGACAGCCTATTGAAAGCACGAGATAAAAGTCTGTGATCTTGTGTAAACTGCCAAAGATCAACTTTCTCAGCTAAATTCGCTTCGTGTGGGTGGGGAGGATGGATTATGCTCTCCAGGATTGCTATTAGTTGATATGTCTTCACGGAGTTTGCTGAGTGCTCCCACTCGTGGCCATGGAGAATCAAGTCATTTGATTTATACGTAGTCCTCTGATCTTCCAAGTCCATCGTTGTATCTGCTGCGTGAATGCCGAGACTGTTCGTATAAAAGAGATCCCAAAGTGAAAGGACTGAAATGCGCATGGTGGGAAACCCTACTCTGCTATGGCAAGAGCACAGGATGCTACTGCTAGTTTCTGGGACAATGGCAATGTCTTGCATGATCTTCTCCTGGCAAGTCACGGCATGGTGTGAGCATAATTTGAAGGCATCAAGCTGAATATTTGTGCTGTAATCCTGAAGCCGAAAAATATATGAGCTATTGACGATTAGATCTGAGGTATGCTATGATGTAATTTATTGGTTGTCCGTGATACTTTCTGGTAATGCCGAGTCCGGTCAATCGTGAGTTACATTACGAGGATGAGTTATGATGTGGAAGTGTTTTGATTTGATATCATTTGTTCTATCTTCTTCGTAAATTATACATGGATTAGAATGACTTTATAAGTGGAGTTTGACGATAGTTATCTCATCGCACAGATGATTGTATTCCCTGAATTACATGATAGATGAAAATAGTACTTCATAATGCTTATAGTGTTTCATTGTCAGACTTCTAATGCAATGAAAAACTAACTTACAGTTAGGCTTAATTGTAATATAAAAGAATGATGTTCGGATGAAACGCAATTGAATCTACAAACAACGTTGTGGTCTTGATTCGAAGATCAAGCCTATGACTTGAGTGTAAGCATTAATTTTAAAGTTTGAGGAATAGCAAAGATTTGCGGTATCGCCAAAAATTATGGAGGCACTTCAGCCTCTACATTAGTTGTTTTGAAAATATTGTGCGGTCCTTGTTTGCTCGTGCTCGTTCATGTGCACCATGAATCATTTTCTTTGTTGAGATGGATGCTCTTGCTCCTAGGCATGGAACCAATGGAAATGCAGTTGCGAAAAAGGAGTTCCTGCTATTACAACTTCCTGCTATTACAACTTCATCTACCAAATGAACCAGTAAATGAAGTTGAATAGTGAGAATACTTGTGGGAAAGTATTTCTCTACCATACAAACAACCTCCATAGCATTGAGTTTCGCACTCGCTATGCTATCTTTATTTATCTCTTTAGAAGAGATCGATCGTACTAAAGAACTAATTTTATAAATGGTTCTTCATACATCCTTTGAAAGACAATATTTTAGGGCTACAGGGAGCACAAACTGTAAAAAATTGTGCCAATCATGAGACTTGAGCCCTCCAAGATCCTCGTTTCGTGTGAAAGCAGTCTTTAGACACCTCATGCATCCACTACGTGTTCGAAACTCTGAAATTGTTTTCTTCACTTGTTGCTCTTCCATCCTGCACTGCACCCAGGGAGATCTTGGTAACGATAGTGTTCCATTGGGCTTAGTAATTGCCCACAACTCTCACATACGACCTTGCTCTTTTAAGTCCTCCCTTTGTGCTTTCCTTTCTTTCTTTCCGATCAAAGTTTTCCAAAGAATCTCTCCCACATTGTTAAAAATATGCATTGGGTCTACCAAATGATTGATCAACAATTCACTCCAATAAGGGAGTTCATGAAAAATGGACAACCGTTTCATGCGAGCGATTGGATGTTCTGAATCCCATAGTTGTTTCCAATCGCTAGCTCTCATATGGCATTGTGCTTGTCGATCAATTTGTTCTTCACGTAAAACATGTCCATCAGACAAATATCTATGGTGTCCTTCATAGATTGTTTTATGTAGTGCTTTAGAATAGCGTGCTTGGAGTCGTGGTCCGCATAACAAGCATGGTAGCCCGAAATCGATAAACCTGAACATTCACCATAACCAAGTGAATCATGCATCGTCCACATAAGTATAGCTTGCACTTGCACGTCTCGTCTTCTTATAGGTTGAGACATGTCATGCACAGTAATCCCATCCAAATGCGTAGTTATTCCACAAGTGGTGCAAGATATACGTCCATGCTTTTTACCTTATACTTACCTGGTACAATAGGAGCTAATAATAAATGACCTTTCTTTGTGGGCAACCATGGTGGGATGTTATAATTGACCAAACATACATGCCATGTGCTCCATGAAGAACTATGTAAACCAAATGGATTCACTCCATCCATAGCAAGGCCTAGACGTAGGACCAAGGCTCACTAGCAAACTCTGGCCACTTACTATCCATGTGCTTCTAAGCATCAGAGTCAGTAGGCACTCACATTACACCATCTGTAGACCTGCTCTTTGTATGCCATGACATTAACTCATCTATAGATTTGCATCTAAACATGTTCTTAATTCGTGGAATGATAGGAAAGTGGCAAAGAACCTTTGCGGGGATTGCTTTGCCTACAAGGTCTTCTCTAAATCTATTTGCTCCACACTTTGGACATACATGGAGATTCTCATACTCATTCCGAAAGAGGATGCAATCATTCCGACAAGCATGAATTTTAGTATAATCCATTCGAATGGACTGTAAAAGTTTTTTTGCATCTCCATGTGTTGGAAGCATATCATTGCCCTCTCGCAAAAATTGATCTTTAAGAAGCCTGCAATAAGCAATGAAAACGATATTAGTAAATAAAGTTATTTTGATACAACAATGAAAGCCAACTTTTACTCCACATATCTAAACAATTCAGTGACACTACTATCTAACCATCCATAAATGGATTGCAGATTGAGCATCGCGAGTGATGCATGTAGTACATATATCTTTGCTCCATTGTAAAGTGGTAAACGAGATAGTCTTCGCATGTTTTCATATTCTTCATCGACTTCTAATCGTGGAAATTCTATTGTGTCCATGAAACTCTTGACATCTTGATCTCCACCATCATGATCTTCGTCCATCTCATAAAATGCTTCGAGCATCTCTTCCATATGTTCATTCTGTGTAATATTATTAGTACTTGGTTGTACGTCTAAGTCCTTTTTTGTTCTCTTTTGTCCATGAGAGGTTACCGGTGCAATGTCGTTTGGGTCCATCTGCTCACCGGGGGACCATGTGAATGGTAGCATAGGTTTTCTAGTCGACTCCTATCAAAGCATCCATACTCTCTAACATGTGGAGTACGAATCCGTCATTTTCGATAAAATTGATACTTGCACTGAGTGCAAAGAAATGCCATTCTCTCCTCTGGACCGAAAGAAGGCATCTGCTATAATATGGACATTTTAGATCATTTGTTTTTTTATTAAACCTAAAAATCATACTCCTAAAGACTTACAACCTGAAATACTAAAACCTAAATACTTAAACACCTAAAAAAACTTAAGACCCTAATCTTAAAACCCAAATCTATATAATTATCCTATTTTATCTATATATTCATATTTTTTTCTTAATTAATTCTATTTTTATGTATTTAAATATATATATTTAATTATATATATTTAATTATATATTTAATTAAATTATTTAAAACACTAGTTCTTTTTATATTTATTTATCTATATAATTATTTTATTATATACATATATTTATTTATATATAGTCAGATTTTTTTCTTAATTAATCCTATTTTTATATTTTTAATTATATATATTTAATTAAATTATTTAAAACATTAGTTCTTTTTATATTTATTTATTAATATAATTATCCTATTATATATATATATATATATATATATATATATATATATTTTTTTTTGTTTTCTATTTACATATTCAGATTTTTTCTTTACTTTTTTTCTATATTTTCTCTTTATATAAACCTAGAATACTAAAACCTAAATACTTAAATACCTATAAAAATCTAAAACCCCTATTCCTAAAACCCTAATCCTATTCTATATATATGTTTATTTATACATTTAATTTTTTTCTATATTTTTTCTTAATATAAATGTAATTGAGTTATATGTATGCTTAAACCCTAAAACCCTAATCTTAAAGATCTAGACCTAAAATATGTATATTTTTGTATGCATGTGTATATAGATGGGTGTATAAGTATATGTGTATATGTGTATGTGTATATATATTCACTTTGATTAAAATGATTAAAATTAAATCTATTTTTATATATTTAATCATATATATTTAATTTATTTCTTTAAAACACTAGTTCTTATCATATTTATTTATCTATATAACTATCTTATTATTATTATTATTATATATATATATATATATATATTTATTTATATATTCAGATTTTTTCCTTAATTAATCGTATTTTTATATATTAAATTATATATATTTAATTAAATTCTTTAAAACACTAGTTTTTTTATATTTATTTATCTATATAATTATCCTATTTTAGATATATATTTATTTATATATTCAGTTTTTCTTATTTTTTCTATATTTTTTCTTAATATAAATGTAATTGATTTATATGTATGCCTAGACCCTAAAACCCTAATCTTAAAGATCTAGACCTAAAATATGTATATTTCTGTATGAATGTGTATCTACATGTATATATGTATTATATGCGTATGTGTATATATATGTTATGTAGGTGTTAAAACCCTATGTGTATGTGTGTATATATGTTATGTAGGTGTTAAAACCCTAAAACCCTAATAAGAAAGACTTAGACTTAAACCTAAAATACTAAAACCTAAATACTTAAACACCTATGAAAATCTAACCCCCTAATCCTAAGACCCTAATCCTATTTTAAATATATGTTTATTTATATATTCTGATTTTTTTCTTATTTTTTTTATATTTTTTCTCAATATAAATGTAGTTGAGCTATATGTATGCCTAAATCATAGAACCCTAATCTTAAATATCTAGACCTAATATGTATATTTCTATATGCAGGTGTATATACATGTATATATGTATTATATGTGTATGTGTATGTATGTGTAAATAGCCTAAAAACCTTAATCTTATTTTTATATATTTGATGTAAAAAAAAACTTCAACATAAAAAATTTATATATTTAATTAAAACACTAGCTTATGTGTGTGTATATATGTGCATATGTGTATGTATGTGTGTGTGAATATATGCATGTGTGTATATGTGTATGTGTGTCTATGTATGCATGTGTGAGTATATGTGTATGTATGCATGTGTGTGTATGCATTCATATGTGTGTGTGCAAGCATGTCTGTATGTATGTGTGTGTGTGTGAGTGTATGCATGCATGTGTGTATATGTGTGTGTATGTATGCATGCATGTGTGTATATGTGTGTATGTATGCATGTGTGTACATGTGTGTATGTATGCATGTGTGTACATGTGTGTGTATGTATGCATGTGTGTATATGTGTGTGTGTATGTATGCATGCATGTGTGTATATGTGTATGTGTGTGTATGTATGCATGCATGTGTGTATATGTGTGTATGTATGTGTATGCATGTGTGTATATGTGTGTATGTGTATGCATATGTGTATATGTGTGTGTATGTATGTGTCTATGCATATGTGTGTGTATATGTGTGTATGTATGCATGTGTGTACGTATGCATGTGTGTACGTATGTGTGTGTATGTATGCATGTGTGTACATGTGTATGTCTATATGTGTGTATGTATGTGTGTATGCATGTGTGAGTGTATGTATGCATGCATGTATATTTGTATGTGTGTGTATGCATGCATGTGTGTATATGTGTGTGTATGTAAGCATGCATGTGTGTATATGTGTATATGTAAGCATGCATGTGTGTACATGTATGTGTGTATGTATACTTGTGTAAATGTGTAGATGTGTGTGTTTGTATGTGTGTGTGTATGTATGCTCAATTTTCCTATCCCTATCTTTCTTTCTTTCATCATTCTTTCTCTATCACTCTCTCTCTCTCTTTCTCTCTCTCTCACTCTCACACTCTCTTTCTCTCTATCTCTCTTTCTCTCTCTCTCTCTCTCTCTCTCTCTCTCTCTCTCTCTCTCTCTTCTCTCTCTCTCTCACATCTCTCTCTTCCTCTCTCACTTTCTCTCTCTACCAATAGAGAATAAAACAATCACTTACAAGTATGTCCCTCTTTTGGATCCTTGTCGTCAAAGCATAATGTATGTCGTCTATCGTTGAATTCCAAACAATCGACACCAATGAACTTCTGCAAAATCAAAGAGAAGAGAAATTATACGACCTAAAGCATAGAGAAAGACAAAGGCTAACAATAAGTGCACCACTTACTAAGATGTGAGATCTAAACCGAGAGAGTATGTGTGTGTAGAAAGAGAGATTTCTGTGTGTGTGTGCACAAGACAATGCACGTCGCAATTCGCTTCGCGCGTGCAAGTTCGACAGAAGACAAACAATACTCAAACACACACAAAAAAGTTAATTTTTGCTCTTGGGTTCCCGATACATTCAAAACAGAGCCTCGGTATAAGCGTCGGTATGGTCGTCGGTATGAGCGTCGGTAACTTCCAGTAAATTACCGATGCTTATACCAACGCTCATACCGACACCCATACCGATGCTTATGCCGGCACTTATACTAACGGATGCGGTACACACCGACAATCCGTTTAAAATGGTCATACCCACGGTCACTTGACCGTCGGTATCCTTAAGTGACCTTTTCCAACGTTTATACTGACGCCGAGAGTGATTGTCAGTATAGGCAACGTCGGTATGCCCTTCATATGTTGTAGTGTGTGAGAGGTGCTCACAACTGGCAGGTGGACATACAACCCTCTGACCATTGATGACGTACCTCAATTGTTGTTGTGGAGATATTAAATAATGCTTCACATGACGATAGAATTCTATAATCAAAAGCTGGCTTTATCGGATCAAACCATCTATGACACATGAGCCTTTTCACTCCACGGTTTTCCAAGCATGAGTTTTTGGTCAATGATTTTATTGCATCAGAGAAGGTTGATTCAACACCTACACAATTACAATGGAAACCAATGAAAATACCTAAGAATCCCACATATATTTTAGAGGGGTTATTTTCAAAAACTAGAGCAGGTAGTCCTTTTCTGTGACATGTATATGCAATACATCTCTATGCAGCAAACAAATCTATATAGAACTATGCATTTGCAAATGCAGATAGAGATTTTCTAATTGTCCCTTATGAAGGATGCCTGCTGGTTAAGACAGAGTTTGGTAAACTGTTGGCAAGACGAGGTGAAATTATTTTGCTTCACTAAGGATTTTGGTTTTTAGTATGACTGCCAGTTGGACCATCGCGACTTCGTGAGTTGGGTCCTATTGGTGCAAATGGTCTTGCTGCAGCTCGAGACTTTATGGTTCCCACTACATGGTTAAACAACACACAAATTTTCATAAAATTGCAAGCAATGTAGATGACAAAAGGAAGCATGAGATGGAAATGTTCGAGTGGATGAAGAGTTTTGGTACTGCTCAAAGTTTGATCTATTCTATTCGATGGTAGTATATTGAACCCACAAGGGCCAATTCATGTGCAAAAGGTTTATTATTCTGAAGATGAAGTAGCGTACTAGCTGCTAAAGCACTGTAGTAGAGATATTTCTATTAGGATTGGTAGCCAGGCATACTTGCGTGTTTCAAGAAGACTTTAAGAATAGGTCTCAAGACAAAGGTAGGACTGAAACACTTGAGAAGCTTTGAGTTGTCGCAATTGCGCAGAACTCATATCATATGACATACGTGTTATACTCTGATTTTCTTCGATCCTTTCAACCACTAAGGCATGTTCCTTCTTGCGCCTCCGATATTAACCAAACAATCATTTGTGATCACAGGATGATGGTAATGAGAATCAATATTTCTGTTGACCATGGAATGTAATCAACCCGTGTCCTAGACATGCAATATGGGTAACTATTGAAAAGACGGTTCTTTCCTTAGATTCATCAAGTGATCTTAACGGTACAAAGTAGATGAAGTGATGCATCTCAAATCAATGTTTATATGCACCTTGGCATTTTCATGGATTTGACTTTTGGGTTTACGATATGCTTGAATATTAAACTGAAGCACATGCATGTTTTTGTGGTAACGAGCTTCAACCACGTTGGTCATCTATTTCTATCAAAAATAATGTCTTTGCTATTATAACAATGCCATTCATGAAATGCTGCAGCGTTATTATAGGATTACCATCCATGAGACATTGCAATAGTAGTCATATTGATCTATGTCGGCAGAGAAATCAAATGCTTATGATCTTTTACTTTTATTGCTTATCTATACTTCTTTTTGCTAAATAACAATATGTTTGCATTTCGCTTTTGTTGGAAAGAATTTGTGTTGCGGTGATAACTTGATTTGAATACTAAGAAGGGTGCTTTTAAATGCACAAAAATAATGGAACTCGTATGTTCATAGGCAATTTTTGTATGATCGTAAATAATGAAGTTAGAAGAGTCGATACTTCCAAATGGGTGAACCTTAAACAATATGAGAAGGATGTTATATCTATCTCCATGTGTGTTGCAATATGAACGTGTGAAATAGAAAAGGTGAGAGATATCAAGCTTTAAGGCTAAGAAATAATAGATTTATTTACTTCTTTTTACTATCATGTGTATTTGATGAGTATTCGAGGACGAAGCTCTAAGATTCACTTCTCCCTTCTTTCCACGAAACATCTGGACATGCCTGGTGAACCCGATGTGAAAGGAGGGGGTGAGTAAAATATAGAGTTGGAAACTTGATCAGTCAATTTGACAACTAAAAAGTGACGAATCTATCATATTGAATATGGATGATCTTTTAGCTCAGTTCCTATGCTTTCAGCAAGAGGATAGGCATCAAAGCGTCATACAATCATTTCATGAATAACTACTAAAGCGGTGCCGATTGTTCAATGGGAAAAATATATCCAAGTTCTATATAGAATATGAAACTCGGGTCAAATACCTAGGAGTAAGTTTGACCCCGATGATGGATTTGGAGCTATGCGAAAATTTTTTCTATGTATTTGAATTCAACATGCATAATCAACTCATCCAAATAAACCAAATGACAAGATCGCAATACAAAGTAGCACTCCTCAAGCAATTCATGCTAGAGGACATAGATAAAGTGACTCATAGGTCTTTCCTGAGGTGGGTTCATATGCCCAAAAACCAATCAATCATAGAAAATTAAAAAAGAGTTCGAAAAACAATTTGAAGATATGTATGAGCATGATAAGCGATGTTTGATGCATGAAAGAGTGTTCTTGTTTCTATAAGCAATAGATGTCAGAGCCCGAGATGAATTAATTCTGCTTTTGCATGACATGGATTCTGAATTGGGACTCAGAGGATTGGACACCCGCTCATGATGTTGTAGTCTTCATGCAAATAAAAATGATAACTAGATTCGAAGAATTTCACCAATCATGGATAACATTCAAGTCCATAAGGTTTTAGAGACTTCATTTGGGCATGAAGCAGATATTCATGGGCTTGGCATACATAACAAGGTGCCACAAGCCTATATACTTCTTTACAATGATCACATATTTAAGTGTCACATTTGCACAAAACCTTGATAATGAGAGGAGAAAAGGAACAAGTAGAAGCTAATCAAAATCAAACTAAACAAAATCAAAATCAAATTAAACAGATATCAAACACAAAACAAAATAAAATTCAACAAACCCAAATAAGAAAATAAGATTAGGCTTCCCCTAATCTGATAAATGCATCACATTGGATAGAGGATTATCAAACAAATCAAGAAATAGCTCAAGATATAAAGCTCGAGATGCATCCTTAAGTGATGATGCTAGACACAATTTGGGGAGTGATTCAAAGCCAATTGATAGTGATGTATCCCTTCAAGCACATGATTCAAATACTATATATGATCCTATGACCAAAATATATGAAGAGACTCTAAGGGAGCATGATGCTAAATCTAAGGACATGTCAAGGAATGATTCTATTGGCAATAACAAGAACATGAATAGTACCACATTGTGCATGCATAAAGAGATGCAAGAAAATGAAACCACTTATATCAAGGAGGACGTGCCAATAATGAAGGACTCTAGAGATTGAAATGTATTCTAATGAAGAGCATGATGCTAGACTCAAGGATAGTGTAGTTGGAGATCAAGGTCATGATATGCTTTTGATTGATGCCACATTGGATGTATGTTCAAAGATGCAAGTTAATGATCTTACTCATAAGAAAGAGGATAAGCTATTGGATGGAGTTCAAAACAATGATATGTATGTGAATGATGTCAAACTCCATAAAGAAGGACATATGAATGATCATGATGAGGATGAGGATATACCACTGATTTCTAGTCTAAATATTGATACTAGTATGTCAATGATGATCATGCTAAGTTGAGCACATATGCTAGAGAAATTGCGTATGAAGAGATGGAAGCAACGTTCATTGAAATGTATAGAAAATGTTCTGATAGCGTGTTACCTAAGAAAAATGAATGTGAAAAGATTGAATCAAATGACTACAATAATAAGGTTGGATATAAATACTATCAAATGAATAAAGAACTAGTTGAATCAAGCGTAGGTACTGAAGGGCTGATATGTGATGAGACATTCAAACAAGAATCAATTACTAAAGAAATGTATGAAGAGTGTGGTCTAAGTACATCCTCTAAAGAGAATGAGCAAGAATCAATGGAGAAAGATCCAAAATTCTATGATGACATTTTGAACAAACAGATTGATTTGTCATCAAATTACATGCATAGTCCTAGAAGGTGTCAAAATTGTGATGTGTTTGACCTCAATAAGGAAGACTCTAGTGACATTGAAGATCAAGATGTTCTTGACTATGAAGATATGGGTTCCCTTCTTGTTGAAGGAGAAATGGTTTGGGACCATAACAGTGATGAAGAATTTTTTATAGATTAGAGATAGAAGTAGAGTCTATAAGTGGTGGCACTCAAGTAAGAGAGGAGTCACCACACATTGGATGGCAAAAACCACTATGTATTGTTATCTGAGCAGGATGAAAACTTTGATTTAAAGTGGGACTCTAGTTAATCTATTCAAACCCTCCATTCCAATAAAGATGGAATCTGATAGAAAATAATGTAAAGAATGGAATTCTTGATTCCAAACATGAAATAGACCAAAATGCATGCTTGAAGGAACTTTTTGGAGATGGTTTAATCACATTAAAAATCAAATCATTTCTTCTCTCTCCCACTACATTTTGCTTTGGACTATACCTAGTTGTAATCTCTCTTTTGATTCCTCTCCTTTGGAGATAAGAATGAGAGTCCTTGGGGAAATATTCTCCCCCTCCATGTGACCTTAGCCTCTTCAAAGTCCTACCTATTTGATTTTCTAAAAGTGAGATATTTCTTAAAGCATGAAAAAACTTCATCTTTATGCTTATAAAATATAGTATTGTCCATATGCTACAATCAATACTGAATGACACATAATACCTAGATCCAAAGATTAATGGATACTTGCTTGGCCCTGATACATCTATATGCACTAGCTCCAATAGGTTCTCATGAATGTATCCTATCTTTGTGAATGGTTTTCTGTGAGACTTTCCAGATTGACAAGCACTACATTTGTAAGTCATGTGATAATGGGAGATATTTGGTAGACCAATCAAACTTTGGTGCCTACTGATTTGCTTCAAAGAACATCCAACTATATGAGCTAACCTCTTCTACCAAATTTCTCATTCTGATAATGTTTGACTACCATGATTGAACAATGCAATGTTCCTAGTGTCGTAAAGCTGCAATGTAAATAGTCTACCTAAATTTTCTCCTCTTTTTATCCTCTTGAATACCTAATGCGGATCCTCAACAAATGCTTCATTCATTGTGAATTAGACTTGCAATCGTTTTTCAACGATCTGACCTGCACTTATGAGATTTTCTGTGATAGTTGGCACATAAAATACCTTGCTTCATAGGTTCATATTACCATTTGAAGTCTTCACATTGCCTATCTTCTGTACTGGATGTCTTGTGTCATCTCCTCTTTGGACTTCATGTCTCTTCCTTGGGTCCTCCAAGTTTGACAGTAGAGCTACATTCCCTGCTACATGATTTGAGCAACCTAAGTCTATATAGCATACATGTTCATTTGCTTTACCTTGCTTCATGGTTACATTCATAAGTAATGAGTTGTCTTGAGTTTGATCATCTAAACAACTCTTATAGTCTCTCCTTCCTCTATATCCTCCTTGATAGTTATTATTATTATATGAATTGTTGTTGTAAACATTGATGTTGAATCTACCTCATGAGCTTCCATAGCCTCCTGTATTGTAACCTCTTCCTCTTTGATTTCTAGGATTCCTACAACAATTCTCACTGATCATGTGATTAGTTAAGCTACATATGGCACATGAAGAGGAGGTTTGAGATCTCCCCTTGCCTTCTCTTCCTCCTCTCCCTCTTCCTTTTGATACTCTACCTTTACTTGCAAAGTTTTCTTGAGAGGTGCTGCCCTCATCATTAGAATTTTTACCTTTGCCTTTGTTATCTTTATTCTCGTTCTTATTTGTATATAGGCCAGAGGATTGATTACCTTTTGAGTTGCCTCCATTCTTCATAAGTTTTGCCTCATGCATGAAGAATTGTCCCATGATGGTGTTGAAATCAAGAACCTACATATCCATATACAAGTCCATGGTTGTATTGAACACTTCCCATTTATCATCTATCTTAATTCGCTTGATTACTTGCCTTACTATCTACAATTCATCAATGAATCCTCCAATGCTTCCAGGTTGATCTGCTAGGTCCTTCATCTTGGTGATAAAATCAATCACACTTTTTTTGGGCATTTTCTTGAGTGTGGTGAAATCCATGCACAATTGATTCTTCTTTGCCTTGTTACTTGATGAGGAAAATGATTCAAGAGCATTCCAAGTCTCTTGTGAAGTCTTGCAACTTCTGATGTGTGGAACTACATGCCATTGTATTGATCTCATAGAATGTGACCAAAGTGTTCCAAGTCTCTTTCAAATTCTTGGCATTATGTATGTGCCCAATCATGCTATCGTGTATGCTAACAAATAGCAAATACATCACGATGGCATGATTGAGAAGATTTATGCTAGATGAACTGATGTACTATCAAAAAATAGTTTTCCCAATCTGGAATCAGGTCTTGACATGGATGGTGCTTGCTTGGAATGATGAAATGGCAAGAGAAGAATTATTATCACTGAGAATAGAACAATTAAGAAAAAGCAAATGAGAAGTTACAAGAGGTAATATAAAGATAATGCATCAAGGTTAAAGAATAAGATTTACTTTAACAAAATGCATGGACTTAGGCCATGTAAGATCAACATTGATGATTGGGTATTGATATATGATATGACATTCGATACTTAGTATGATGCGAGGAACAAACTAATTAAAAGATGCTTTGGCCAATTTGTAGTGATTTTTGTATTAAATAATGGAATGTATGAACTTTGAAAATTTGATAGTACTCCTCTAAAATATTTAATTGCAGGAAAAAGAGTAAAGTTGTTCAAGAATGGAAAAAAAAGAGTATGAGATTGATCAAGAATTGCTTGAAGAAGATGATGATGATGGTGCTAAAGAAAGTTAAATTAGGTGAATGTATGCTATCTCATATTTTCAGTTATTATTTAAATATTTTGATTATTATATCACATCTTGCATCTATGTTCAACTTTCCAGCTATGTGAACAAAAGCTTGGTTGATAGATTTAACATATGAGATCCACCTAAACATCATAGTATCTGAAGAAGAGCAATTAGCTATCATACCAATGAGAGGAAGACAGTCAGTCTCTACAAGGACATTTGCTGCAATGAAATACTCTTTACAAAATTTCAAGGTAGTCACCAATCACCATAATTCTCTCTTTATTGGATATTTTATCTTTGTGTCATGTAATATCTTTGCACCAAAGCGAATTATGTATCTCGATCCCTCATCATCATGTTGACTTATGACCAACCTTATACCAATATGACTAGTATCAATCACCAAAATAATAGGCTTGTGACCCAAACAATAAATATGTTTAAGAATTAGGGCTTCAATGAGCATTTCCTTCACTTTACACATAGCTCTTGACTGTTTTTTTATCCATATAAATTTCTTTCTCTTTCTTAGAAGATCATATAAAGGGTTCACAACATGAGCAAAGTGAGGGATCGAGATCACATGGAAGGCACATGTCCCTAAGAATCTTCTTACCTCACAGACATTATGACATACCTCAAAAATTCTACTAATGGCCCAAACTTGATGTGGGTATGTCTTTCAGCCATAATGTCCACATAGATGTCCTATAATGACAACCTCTTCGACTCCAAATATAGATTTCTCTAGAGGAAGTGTTAGCTATATCTCTTCGATGCTCTCAAAACTTTTCCCATAATCAGAGATATGATGGTTAATAAACTTCCTACAATTAAAAGCATCTAAAGTCTCATCTTTCACTCTTTCCTCATAACCCCTTATTAGAATATCCTCAATAAAAGGCATGTTCATTGAAGATATGAAGTCATGTAGGACTAGATTCTTGGAATTCATCATGTTAGCTACTGAAATTATTGCTCCCTACAACAAAGTACACATGCATAAAAGGTCGAGTGGAGTCTTCATTGTAGAAATGTTTCTGCTCTTAATAGCCAATTGGAATTGATCATACCTTGAATATAGATCATTCATTGAGTAGACAGAACACCCAAAAAATGCTTCATCAAAATCATCTGCTATATGTCTTGTTCCTATATTTTTTATCATGACTTTATTCACAGGTTGCAAATCTTGGATGAAATGAAGTTTCCTGTTCCTCTTTGGCATTATGAACCACCTATTGGAATATGATGTTGAAGATGGTTCTAATATTTGCATGTATATCGTTTTTCTTTAATAGTCTTATTAACTTAGTTAAATGAGCCTTTGAGACTAGAATAAGTCGAAAATTCAATGGAATATGTGGCACTGTAAAGATGATCATGAATGGAACTTGCTTCTGATTTGCATAGCCTATCTCGTGGCAAAAGATCGAATGCTTTCTCCAATCTCTTCGTAGTTTCTTTAATATTTTCTCTCTCCTTTCCTCTAAAAAATGATTTCTCCCCCAAACATAATCTACTTTATAGTCTCATCACTAAAGTGATGCCCTATCAACTCTCATTTTCTCAGCATAGGGTCATCAGAGACTCCCAAATATTTTGCATAACTATATGTCAGTAATGATTGAGCTTTGGGCTTGATTTTATTATTAAAAATCATGTACTTGGTATTTACCTTCAATTCATGCTCTTTGAAAACTGAAAAAATCAAATCATATTCTTGAATAGAACTGAGCATAACGATCTCATATTTCTTGTTTTCTTTGAAATACTTACTCGATTTCTTCTAGAATAGTCAAACTGCTTTCAAACTCGATTATATTCTCAATATTTTCATCAGGCTATATTAAGCTTAAGTTTCTGTACCCTATTCCATTGGCAAATTGCAATTTGATCAACCTCATCATCAAATGAGTCACTTAAAGCAATAGCTTCATTCATTACTTGAATGCCTCAAATGCTTCTCCCATCTCTGTATCTTCAAGTAATGGAAATCTTTTTATCTTAATCACGTCAAAGAAAATATCTTTGAGCTCAAGCTTCGTAATCGAGAAGAACTATTCCAAAGTTATAGTTACTTCACTCTTCGGTAAAATTTTATTTAACATTTTCTTTGCATCAAGTCTCTTAAAAAAAAACTAAGTGCATGATGATTGGTGAAATACATGCTTCTTGTTCTCGAGAACATAGTTGATGACTTGTTACCTTCACTAATGTTATTTCCCAACTTTACTAATATCGATATTCTCCAAAGTGAACCAAAGGGTTAACCTTAATTCACCTCTTTGAAGCGTAGTTACTGTTTACTCCTATGATGTAGCTATAGGTTTGCAAAGATAAATTTTCAACTTAAGTAATGTTCTCTCTCAGATAGGTCTCAATAGACCTTAAACTTTAATATGAGATACTCATTTTGAAGGCTCGTGTAAAGGTCACGCAATGAACAACCCAATATAGAAGCAAAGTTATCCCAAATAAAGAAATGCTACCAGATCTTTAAGCAGTTACCACAGTCGTGATGTAGGTTAAAGGTCACCCCTTTACTTTTCTTTGGAAAATGATACATCATGTGCAGTTGACTATTCTCTTGTTGTGTGTGTATATATATATATATATAAGATCTCAAAATAAGGCCATTATTAAGGATCGTGGGTTTTTAGTCTCCTTCATATTTAGACTAATGCAAATCGAAAGCATCCTTTCATCATTCTCTATAATATAAAGGAATGTAGATATCTTTTCAATGAAAATATGGGTATGCCCTTAATTCTCGCCATTGAGCCAATAAGGAAAACATTTAACTAGCATAGTTTGCAAACCATCAAGAACTTCACCGTAACAGAGTACAAAATCATTTTATTCCTCTTTCTTCAATGCTTAAACATGAGTGCGAGAAGTATCCTTTTAAAATAGTCGAGTTAACTGTAGTTTTTCTTAACTTCACAAGGTGGGGTACAAGACTATGCAAAGAGTTCCATGTCATCACTGAAAAAATGAACCTCGAAGAAAACTACAAAGGCATTCCTCATAAGGGATCTCTACTACAAATTAATTGACTGAAGCAAGTAATCTTGTTTGGCTCATCCACAGGTCAATATGTGATCAAATACTCCATTGTCCGATGGCTCCATAATCATAGCGGCACACACATAGTGAAGTTCCATCCATTGCACTGCGATAGTTGTAGTGATTCTTGAATATAGAACGCATTACCTTTATCTTGTACACGATTTGACCAATCAATAACTACGCAGAGACCATTCCAAAACAAATGATGTACACTCATAACACAAACTGATTATATTCTTCTCAAATAATATGATGTAGAGCAATTCATAACACAAACAACAAAGGATAGCGTTCGCTACTGCGCTTGAACTTCAACTTTTGTGTTAAAAAACAACCTAGCAATATTCATACAAAATAGTGTTCTCCTTTTTGTATAAATACAAAATGCCAAGTGAGATGAGTTCGCAATCAACGCTAAGATGCAAATTTACCATAGAATAATGTGATTATGCAGTAGTTAAAGCCATTGCTCAGTGTTATATGCCTGGAGATGAAACCTGTAGCTATTTTTGCTTTCAGTAATGTCAGATTCCCACCAATAGCATTTCTCAATTCGCATTATCAAATTGTCCGCACTAGGATAACTATTCGAGCTGCATTCATGATAGAGAGAAGTGATGGGAAGGTGGAGCACGACTTGAATAGCCATGGCTTCTCTCTCTCTCTCTCTATCTCTCTCTCCTTCTCTCTCTCTCTCTCTATCTCTCTCTCCTTCTCTCTCTCTCTATCTCTCTCTCTCTCCCTCGATCTTTAGTACAGTGCTTGCATCAACTCTCTAGAGTTCTCTCCCTTCTTCTGTGTGTGCATCATCTGAGCTTCTATAGCAATCATACATGGCTTGAGCTTTTCCGCGTTTTGAATTTTTCTCTTTACGTCCTACAAAATAGATCTAGTGACTGTCTCTCCAATCAATGAATTCCATTGCTCTGAATCTTTTCCCTCTCCCTGCACATGCTTTTGTAGTAATCAAAATTTGCCTCGGATTCTCTTATGATCTGCCACACATCAACACACTTCTCTCTCCCTCTCTCTCTCTCTGTCTCTCTCTCTCTTTCTCTCTCCCTCTATTTCTAACCCTCTTTGTCTCTCTCTCCCTCTCTCTCTCTCCCTCTCTCTCTCTATTTCTATCCCCTTTTGTCTCTCTCCCTCTCCCTCTCTCTCTCTCTCTCGCTGTCTCTCTCAATAGGTCCTCACTCTCTCTTTGTCAGACATGAGCAAAGAAGGAGGTGCACAATGCTTCTATTGTAGATGAAAAATGGTTCAATAGAGTCTTTTGCTCTCTTTTGCTTCTATTGTAGATGAGCAAAAAAGGAGATGTGCAATGCTTCTATTGTAGATGAAAAATGGTTCAACATAGTCTTTTGTTCTCTTTTGCTTTCTCTCTCTCTCTCTCTCTATTGTTGGTGTAAAACAAAAGCCTACACATTTGGCTTGGAAGATATCATGAAGACTCTACATGCATGAAGAATCATAGGAACATATGCTAGTGGTTTATTACCACTTTACCTCATTGTAAAAGTCTCATTGACTTGGAATCTTGTGTAATCACCTACCCAATTGATTCGTGGAAAAAGTAGATCACTTGATTGAGAGAATATCTCCAATCTTTTAGAAGCTTGATTAAAGGGAGCCAAAAATTTGAATTTGAATTCAAATTCCTATTCATTTCCTATAAAAATGTACTTGGAAAGTTGTGGGTAGATTCATTCAATTCCCGAGGCCAACTCTACTGAGTTTGAGTGTGTATGAGGAATACACCATAGCCTACACCTCTCTACACCATTGGCAATGCTAGTCATGCAAATGGGATTGTATACCAATGTGAATTAATAGATACATTTACATCTTTCATCTTTGTGTTCTCTGATTGTCTACTCCAAAGTTTGTCAACTTGTCAAGGGCATATCTCAGTCAATGCTCCACCAAATTCAGTGATTCAAAGCTTGTTGGATTCAACTCAAAGCCATCTACATGCGGGAAAAATTTGAAGTGATTTCATTCAGCCAATTCAGAGAAATTGTCGTCGAGGTGCTCACTAGTCTATCTCTGCATCATTCCTAAAAAGTCGGGGGTATTGCTTATCTTGCTAAATTAATTTCTCGTAGCATAGCTCATCATTTTACTTCATTCCACTTGTAAATGGTAGCTTACTAAGCTAATTGAATACCCCTAGAAGGAATTTGATCAATTGCTACTGTGCTGGTCACACTGAGCAAAACATTGAGCAGGTGTCAAGACCAAAATAGAAATTTTTCTTGCGTTTGTGAAGTACAAAGTTGTCTGTTTTGATTCAATCATTACATACATCATTTGCAAAGGACATATACCATTTCTTGGTGTCATCTGGAAGCCAAGGAAGTCTACAAATCATCTTTGAAGCAAAAGAGGGCTAGTACAAAGCAGGTTTAGCAGTACCTACTCAGTTTCCTAGATCATCCATCCATCTTTCCCAATAGTGGTATCAGAGCAAATAAGGTAAAATGGGAGATGATTTTCCTTCATTTATTGACAAATTGGACAGGAACAATTATCAAGCTTGGTCTCTAAGGATGAAGACCTACGTACAAGGAAGGAGTCTCTTTGGATACATCTCAGGAGATGAGGAATTGCCCTCATTCAAAGCAAGAGGTTTACCCACCAAGGAGGAACAAGAAAAGCTCAACACATGGTGTGCAAAGGATGCTTTGGCAAGGTCTTACTTACTCAACTCTATATCTGACTTTCTTTTACCTCATATCAGAAATTGTAACACTTCCCAAGAGACTTGGGAAACCTTGTCATCATATTTTTCCTCCAATACAAGGGCTAGGAAAAATCAGTTGTGGATTGAGTTCACAACACTAAGGAAGCAACCTAAGCAAGCTGTTTCAGAATTTGTGACCAAGATCAAGGATGTTGCAGATCAGTTAGCAAGCATAGGAGAAGAGATTGAAGAAGAACAAATTGTAAGGCAGGTAATTAATGGAATCAAGGCGGATGACAAGTAGGAAAGCTTCACCACTGCAATGGATCTCTACATGGACATGCACACTCCAGATCTTACAACTCTCATGGGTCATTTATTTACACATGAAGCAAAGCTCACAAAGAATGGAGATACATCCAAAGGTAACAACTCTTATGCCCTATACACTGATAAGAAATCTAAGGATAAAGGCAAGAGTAAGAAGGTGGAAGATGAAGGCTCTACCTCCCAAGCCAATTATGCAGGGAGAGGTAGATCTTCAAGAGGTAGGGGCAGAGGAGGTAAGCAAGGTAGGGGGAGACCCTACAATTCATCACTATGTAACATTTGTGGTTTATCAAATCACACCACAGATGAGTGTTACAGGAATTACAAAAATCAGAGAGGAAGAGGCTACCAAAGGGGTGGTTACTCACAGTCAAGAGGAAGGTTCAACCATCACCAAGGCCACAACAACAATTACAACCACAACTACAACAACAATTACAATGGCAACTTCCAAGGAGGATTCAAAAACAGAAAGGACTACAACAATTACACAGAGGAGCAGGATGACTCTCTCTTGATCATGAACATGACTTCAAAGTCAGGTACAAATGATGACCATTTATTTTATATTGATTCAGGGTGTTCAAATCATGTGGCTAGTAATGTGGCACTACTCTCTGATCTTGAGGAACCCAAAGGTAAACACCAAGTCCAAACAGGTGATGATACAAAGCATTTTGTAATTAAAATTGGAAATGTGAAGACATGTGATGGTAATCCGAATTTGTTGAGCAGGGTACTCTATGTACCAACCATTACAAAGAACCTAATGAGTGTTGGTCAGATTGTGGAGAAAGGTTTACAAGTCAGATTCAATCAATATGGAGCATTTGTGGAAGACCCAAGACATGGATTCAAAAGGATAGCTAAAGGAGAAAAATCAGGTAGTGTAGAGGAGGTACTGGGGTATCCACTTTTAACAAAAGTAGAGATTAAAGATTAACACGTCCAGTACGTCGCCTACTCAAGGGGGGTTCTCTTTAGCGAAGTATACCCTTTAACATTTCTGTGAGCACGCAGATAACAAGGATTGCACAGAGTGGTACATACTTCAGAAAATATGAACAACAATCGACCAGGGAAGACCATACACTTCTTGATTCGATTCAGATGATTACAACATTTGTCAAGGAAATGCTCAAAAACTAATGCTCAGAGCTTCGTGGCACTCTATGCAGATAAACAGAGATCAATACAAATGGTGAAGGAATTGCTCAAGAGAATAGAGCTTAACACCAATACTGATTCACAGAAAAGAAAGAAAATCTAAGGCACTCTCCTACACTATAGTGCTCATAGCCCTCCACTGAGAAGCCTACCCTCTGTATCCACACTACAGAGTAGCTCCTACAAAAGGCTTGAAACCACCAAGTGCAAGAGAGAACTTCTGCACGTATACACGCGTCAATGTAACTCCAAAAAAAATGTGTACCCCAATGAGTACAAATCCATTGTTTTTATAGGCCTCAATAGGCCAAGAGAGCCTTGCCGAATCTTCACGTCCACTGATCACGCCCGGTGGAATGCCCAAAATTGGAGGAGTAGGTCAATTACTCCTTTTATTTGAATTAGATCCACAAAAATAGGTAGTCGCCGCGAAAAGCTTTTCCCTGCTTCCATTTTTTTATCCTGCACACTTTTATCCCATACCTTCATAGGATTGGTGATTAATAAATCATCTCCAACATTTGAACTTGTTTGCCCATCTGTTCAGTGAGCTTGCTATAATGTTCCCGATCATCCTGGTCAAAGGGGTCTTCAATCGACACAATTGGTTACTTCTCGTTAAAAATATCGTCCATATTCCTTCTTCATTACACTCTTTAGATTATGGTATACTTCTGAGCCCATTTTCATAGCCATGCTGAAGGAAGAGGTCCCAGTAGGAAGATGTGTAATATTGTGGGTGTGTGTGTGTGCCAGTGGGAGTGAGAATGTGTGTGGGTGGTTGTGTGTGGGCATAAATGTGTATGTGGGTGTGTGGGGCATAAATGTGGGGGCCTTTGTGTGTGCTTGTGTGGGAGCACATGTGTGTAATTGTGGGTGTGTGTGTATGAGGATATGTGCATGTGTGTGAGTATGTGCATGTGTGAATGTGAAGGGTGTAGGTGTGTGTGTGCATTTGTGTGTATGTAAGTGTGCATGTGTAAATGCATGCGTGAATGTGCGTATGTGTGCATGCGGGAGAGGTGGAGAGGGGTGGAAAATGCGGGAGTG
The DNA here is from genome assembly GCA_020310875.1 of Ceratopteris richardii. NCBI lineage: Eukaryota > Viridiplantae > Streptophyta > Polypodiopsida > Polypodiales > Pteridaceae > Ceratopteris > Ceratopteris richardii. The sequence continues at coordinate 64,465,290 of CM035420.1, forward strand.
AGCGGGGGCGGGGGATGCGGGAGGCAGCGGGGGTGCGGGTGGGTGGGCGGGGGTGCAGGTGGGCGGGGGTGCGGGAGGGGAGAGAGAGAGAGAGAGAGAGAGAGAGAGAGAGAGAGAGAGAGAGAGAGAGAGAGAGAGAGAGAGAGAGAGAGAGAGAGAGAGAGAGAGAGAGAGAGAGAGAGAGAGAGAGAGAGAGAGAGAGAGAGAGAGAGAGAGAGAGAGAGAGAGAGAGAGAGAGAGAGAGAGAGAGAGAGAGAGAGAGAGAGAGAGAGAGAGAGAGAGAGAGAGAGAGAGAGAGAGAGAGAGAGAGAGAGAGAGAGAGAGAGAGAGAGAGAGAGAGAGAGAGAGAGAGAGAGAGAGGAGAGAGAGAGAGAGAGAGAGAGAGAGAGAGAGAGAGAGAGAGAGAGAGAGAGAGAGAGAGAGAGAGAGAGAGAGAGAGAGAGAGAGAGAGAGAGAGAGAGAGAGAGAGAGAGAGAGAGAGAGAGAGAGAGAGAGAGAGAGAGAGAGAGAGAGAGAGAGAGAGAGAGAGAGAGAGAGAGAGAGAGAGAGAGAGAGAGAGAGAGAGAGAGAGAGAGAGAGAGAGAGAGAGAGAGAGAGAGAGAGAGAGAGAGAGAGAGAGAGAGAGAGAGAGAGAGAGAGAGAGAGAGAGAGAGAGAGAGAGAGAGAGAGAGAGAGAGAGAGAGAGAGAGAGAGAGAGAGAGAGAGAGAGAGAGAGAGAGAGAGAGAGAGAGAGAGAAAGAACACGGAGGAGGAGAGAGAAGAAAGAGAGAGAGAGAGAGAGAGAGAGAGAGAGAGAGAGAGAGAGAGAGAGAGAGAGAGAGAGAGAGAGAGAGAGAGAGAGAGAGAGAGAGAGAGAGAGAGAGAGAGAGAGAGAGAGAGAGAGAGAGAGAGAGAGAGAGAGAGAGAGAGAGAGAGAGAGAGAGAGAGGGAGAGAGAGAGAGAGAGAGAGAGAGAGAGAGGGAGAGAGAGAGAGAAAGAAAGAAAGAACACGGGGAGGAGAGAGAAGAAAGAGAGAGAGAGAGAAAGGGAAAGAGGGAAAAAGGAGAGAGAGAAATCGGGGAGAGAGAGAGATTGCAGACATTAGGACTACAAGCCATCCTAGAGATATTAAAATTGCCCCTTCTCTTCAACTGGCACCAAAGCCTCTCCATAACCTCTGCTTGCGTATCATCTCCTACCGCCATGGCCATCATCGCTGGGCAATGACGGAGGCAAAGAATTGATGTTACACCACTGACGAGCTCTTGTTCATGTTGTATCCAAGAGTTCGAACAACCCCAGCCCTTCTCAGCTTGAGCTGGATGATAGACATTGGCCTTCCTTATTGTCTAGAATGTGGAGAGAGAAAGAGAGGGATCTACAGACCCCCACATCAAGCTTTTGCACCGTCCCTGGTGCAATTTTTCCTTTATTTTACTCATTTCGATGAGATCTAGTTATACTGCTCTTACTGAAACGAAACAAGGTATGTACAATGAATGGAGTGCTTCCATTTTGACTTAATTGAGGTATTTCTTTACCCTGGAGATATTGACCATAGGAATCCTTCTACCCTGCAGATCTTCCAAATGCACTGCGCCATGTGGCAATACCTTGATAACCTTATATGGTCCTGTCCATTTGGGTGCCAGTTTCGTTTGAATCGGTGGAATTTGATGCACTAGAACCATGGAACCTTCCTGGACCATTGGATCTCAGATACCTGTCATGCAATCTTTTGCGCTCTTCTTGTGTTACCAGTAGTTTCTGCATTGCCCCTTCTCTATATTCTTCTAATGCCACCAATCTTTGAATGGGGGGTTCAATTTCAACGATTTTGATTCCTATTTCCTTTCTGATAATAAACTCAACTGGGGCCAATGCCTCTTTTCCATATACTAAACGAAATGGAGTCTCGCCTGTAGTTACCCTTTTCGTGGTTCTGAAAGCCCAGATTGCACCGATCAGTGCTAGTGGCCAGGAGCTTTGATGATTGAAAGATAATTTGCGAAGCAATCCAATCAAAATCTTATTGGAGCTTTCTGCTTGGCCATTTGCCCTTGGGTAGTAGGCACAAGATTTTTTGTGGAAGATTTTGTACCTGTCAAATATAAACTGGAGCAATTGATTTACAAAATGTGTGCCCCTATCACTAGTAATTTCCAGTGGGCAACCAAACCTTGAGAAAATACGTTTATACACAAATTTAGCTACTGTTAAAGCCGTGCAGTCCACAGTAGCTTTAGCCTCTATCCATTTAGTGGCATAACATGTGGCCATCAAAATATACTTTTTACCTCCTGGTTGCCCAGTTGGGCTAATTGGCCCTATAAAATCAAGACCCCATCGTTCAAATGGAAGCCATCCAGTAGATATGACTAATGGTTGGAAATTCAATCTGGTTGGTGCGGGAGCACACCTCTGGCAGATGTGGCATTCTTTAGCAAACTTGATGGCATCCTTGAAAATATGAGGCCACCATAAACCTTTGTGGATGATTCTATGAGCCAATTCTTCTCCCTTTAGGTGTCCTTCATTGTGTGCAGCCTCCAGCAAAAGATTTACCTCTTCTGGATAGACACACCTTCTCAATATATCATCCTGACAGTATTTATATAAATTTCCATTGATAAGAGAATATGCTTTGGTTTTTAGGAGCAATCTTCTCTTTTCTACAGGTGTCAAGTGTTCTGGGATCTTTCCAGGAGTAAGAACATGGAGAATTTCATCATACCAACCAGTCCGTATTGCTACTAGAAAAAGATTGCTATCCACCAATTCATCATTAATACCTGTTGCCTTTTCGCTCATTGTCGTCCTGGACACTTGATCTGCCATGTAGTGCTCTTTTCCTGGCTTAATATGAATATCAAAATTAAATTCCTGAAATAGGAGTAACCATCTCCAAATCCTTCCAGCTACTCTAGGCTTGTTTATCAAATACTTCAAGGGCTGATGATCAGAAATAACAATGAAATGTACACCAAGGAGATAATGTCGGAACTTCTGAAGAGCAAATACGATAGCCAAACCTTCTCTTTCTGTTGTACTGTAATTTCTTTCAGCTTGGTTGAGTAGTCTCCTTGCATAAGAGATAGGTCTATCCACTTTGTGAGATGATGGTTGAGCTAGAACTGCACCAACAACATGAAGACTAGCATCTGTATGCACATGAAATTCCAATGACCAATTAGGAACACTTAAAAGTGGAGCAGTACATAGCCTCAACTTTAGTTCACAAAATGCTTTGTCAGCTTCAACACTCCATGAGAAAGGGATCTTTTTGCTGGTAAGCCTTGACAAGGTCTTAGCAATTTCCGAATACATCCTAATGAATCTTCTGTGATACCTTGCATGGCCCAAGAAACTTTGGACTTCCTTTGGGCTTTGTGGAATTGGCATGGAAAGAATAGCTGTAACCTTTGCAGGGTCAACAGTTATGCCTTTAGGAGATACTATGTGACCAAGAAGAGTGCCCTTAGTGACCAAAAAGTGACATTTATCAGGATTCAATTTCAAACCTGTTTTGAGACATTGCTCAAAGATTTCTTTTAGATTTTCCAAATGGTCATGGAAATCTTGAACTACTGCCCTTCTATCTGTACCCGAAAATACTGAAACGTCATCCATGAAAATGCATAGAAAGGTTGTTAACCATTTGCCCAATATCAGATACATCGTTCTATTAAATGAAGCTGGAGCATTCTTCAAACCAAAAGCCATGCGAGTATAGACATAAGTGCCCCAGGGAGTGACAAAGGCTGTTTTGTCCCTATCGTCAGGATGGATCACTATCTGATTGTAGCCACTAAAACCATCCAAGAAACTATACAAAGTGTGACCAGCTACTTCCTCAAGTACTTGCACTGTGAAGGGCTGAGGAAATCCATCTTGAACAGTCACTTTATTCTAAGCACGAAAATCAACACATACTCTTATTTTTCCACTATTTTTCTTGGGTACAATAACCATGGAAGAAAGCCACCTGGAATGTTCTACTGGAACAATTATACCAGCTTCCTCTAGTTTTGTAATCTCCGCTTTTACCGCCTCTTCATACTTTGGATTGAGTCTATATGGCCTATTTCTTACAGGCGCGGCTCCCTCAACTAAGGGTATCCGATGTAACCCAAGCTCTTCAGGTATCCCTGTTAGATCTTTGTAGGACCATGCAAAGACACTTTTATAGGTAAAGAGCAAAGAAGTTACCTTCTGTAGCAAGGGAGGATAATGCCACAACCAGGATGCCAAATGGACTACTTGAGGGTTTTCTTCATCCCCTACATTTACTTCTTGAACCAATGTTTCAGGAGTACTCTTGCTTGAGAAATCATCTCCACTATATGCAGGAGTGGATTTTAATTTATATTCTGCAACATGTTCTTCCATCCATCCTTGAGGTATATCTACAAAAGGAAGATCTTCTCTGCTCTTTGGTTCATAATCTTCCCTCTCTGATACTTTTATATTGGTTGCCTCTTCAAAGCTTGTAGTTTCCTTCAATTGTTCATTCTTCAACACCTTGTGGTCTTCATTGCTATTTCCTGTAATTACCTTATCTGCAACTTCTTCCTCAATTTCATTGATCTCCACCGTGCAACACTCTGCACTTCCCATCATCCAATTGAACAATGTATCATCTTCTTGGGGTAGAGTGGGCATTACCTGAGTATCCACAGTATATCCAGTGGTTTTTCCTGAGTCAAATCCCTCTTCCAAATGTAATTGCAGTTGACTATTGGTGCTTGTTGAAATCCATAGTTTGTTTTTCCCCCAATCTTGCAAAGCTTTTGCTTGTCTCAGCCAAGGTCTCCCCAGGAGTAAAGGGTAAGAAGTCTCCTGTGGAAGTGCAATAACAACAAAATCTAAAACAAAGTGGCAGCTCTGTACTACCATCGATACCTTTTCAATAATGCCAAGTGCTGCAACTCGATGTTGATCTGCTAATGTAACCGTGAATGGTGCCAACTTGGTGGGGCTCAATTTCAACTTCTTCATTGTAAAATCTGGCATTAAATTGATACCAGAGCCTCCATCTATAATCACACCCGTGAGAGCTTCATCCTTTATACAAACAGATAATCTTGAGCTTTGGTAGTCTGCTAAGGGTGCAGGGGGAAAATCAACCATGAAACCATCTATACTAGGTGATTGGACCAAGTGAGCAGAGTGTATAATCTTCAGTAATTCACTTCTTATTTTTGAATCCATCCTTATAAGTTCATATAGACTAACCTTGTGATGAATACCTTTCAAGATCTGTTCAATGTTTACCTCCTGAGTGTTTTCTTGCAGACTGGTTGGTTGGCCCTTTAGAGAAGTAGTCATCTTATTATAAGCTCCTTCAATTTCTACCTGGTCCTTCCATCCGGACTTCTTTTCCTCCTCTTTATCCTAAAATCCTTGTTGTTCATCTCTATGGGTTGCAGCTGCTTGCCTAGCTCTAGTCATTATGGGCATTGTAGAGGATGAAACGGCATAAGACTGAGTGGTTTTTCCTTCTTCATGTGGAGAGACTGCAATCATGTGGATTGGAGCGGGACGACCTCTTGGGAAATCTTTGGTATAATGATCCTTAGCCTCTGGACAATGTTGACAAGGAGGTGCATCTTCTGGAAGAGAACACCTGTTTTGCATGTGGCCGTACTCACCACAACGATAGCACATCAAAGGTCTATTATACCTAGGCTTTGCAGGCCGATTCTCCTCTCTATTAGATGTATTTGAAGTACTAGCATAGTATGAATCCAAAGTTTGAGAGTTACTTCTTTGCTGTGTACCCTTGAGGTAGTAGCAATCTCTAGCTTCATGACCATCCTTTCCACAAAATTGACAGCTTACCTTGTTAGGGCAATTAGCATTGGAATGTCCATTGTTGTTACAGATCGTGCACCAAATTTGTCTCCTTATATCTTGTGTGGTCTTCAAATCTTCTAACTCACGGCGAAGTTGGGCTACTTCATCATCAGTGCGACGCAGTGGTGGTAAGACCTTCTCTTCTTGTTGATTTTGTTGCATCTTCAATGCTTCCAGTTCCTTCCTTAGTTGATCAATAGGATCCAGATCTGCAGCATACTTTTGTTGTGTATCCCCCTCAAAATGTTGCCTTGCTTCTTCAATGTGTGATGCTGCTGCAACAAAATCATTGAGGGTCGCATCCAATCTAAGAGACTCACGAAGCTTCTGCTGAGATGACCTGGGCAGAGCCTTCTCTATCCACTTTCTAACCAAAAAGTCACCTGGAGCATGTGGCAGACGTGCAACAAGTGCTTTTGTTCTAGTGTGAAGTTCATGAAAAGATTCACCTGATCTTAGCTTCAAATTCTCTAGCTGATCTAGAGCTCTTTCTGAGGAATCACTTGGTCGGAATGTCTGTGAGAATGCCGCCTTCAGAGCCTCCCATGTAGTGAAATGGCCATCTGCATATTGACTATACCATTTATCTGCAAGACCCTCCAATGTGGATGGAAAAAGTGCCAGCATTGCATCCTCTCTATTTTGCAGACCTCTTCCACGGCATAAAGAGATGAATCTCCTCACATGATCATCAGCATCCTCATAAGCTTGTCCCTTGAAGGTAGGGAATTTGATGTTTAATCTAGAGAGCAAATGAGAGAGGTCCTCCATTTGTACTGGTGTTTCTTCGGACGTATCTGAGGAGAAGTCTAGAGTTCTCCTATACCTCTCTTTTGACAATGGTGTCTGTAAGGAATTGAACTCACAACCTCTTGGTTAGGAATGTGATGGGCTAACCACTTGCCCCAAAAGCCATGGTTGAGGATTACTTCCTAATCCTCTCTCTTAGGGTGTAGTTCAACCATCTCCTACCAGGATTATGTTACATTCTTCCCCCCTTGGTCGATCATTGTCCTCAATGATCTACTCTTGTATCCCTCTAGCCTCGGTGATCAGTCCCTTGAACTCCCTAGGTGCCCTTGAATTGATGTTCCTCAACCTCGCACAGTTTCTTGAACCTTGTTCGCAACCTTGGTCTCTTGAACCCTTGCTCTCAACCCTGGTGTCTTGAACCTTCTTGTTCGCAACCTTGGTGTCTCGAGCCCTTGTTCTCAACCTTAGTCTTGAACCTTGTTCTCACCCATGCTTGGTATCTTGAACACTCAATCAAGTGCCACCCAAAGAATTCCAAGGAATTCACACTTCCAAGCTAGCTCATTGGAAAGTTCGTTCCGAGAGCTTTCCAACGGTATATTACACGCCTCAATCCGACCTACGGATTGAGAGATACACTCCAATCATTGTAAGGTCCATCCTTGAAACCGACGTGCGCGCCTTCCACAATTCCTACCCTTTCACATAGAGGATGCCCAAGCGCCTTTTTTTAGAGGCCATTGGATCATTCCACTTTGCTCAAGCCTACTTCCTAGGCTCTGATACCAATGTAAGGGATTGAACTCACAACCTCTTGGTTAAGAATGTGATGGGCTAACCACTTGCCCCAAAAGCCATGGTTGAGGATTACTTCCTAATCCTCTCTCTTAGGGTGTAGTTCAACCATCTCCTACTAGGGTTATGTTACATTCTTCCCCCCTTGGTCAATCATTGTCCTCAATGATCTGCTCTTGTATCCCTCTAGCCTCGGTGATCAATCCCTTGAACTCCCTAGGTGCCCTTGAATTGATGTTCCTCAACTTCGCACAGTTTCTTGAACCTTGTTCGCAACCTTGGTCTCTTGAACCCTTGATCTCAACCTTGGTGTCTTGAACCTTCTTGTTCGCAACCTTGGTGTCTCGAGCGCTTGTTCTCAACCTCAGTCTTGAACCTTGTTCTCACCCATGCTTGGTATCTTGAACACTCAATCAAGTTCCACCCAAGGATTCCCAAGGAATTCACACTTTTGCCCAAGCCTACTTTCCTAGGCTCTGATACCAATGTAAGGAATTGAACTCACAACCTCTTGGTTAGGAATGTGATGGGCTAACCACTTGCCCCAAAAGCCATGGTTGAGGATTACTTCCTAATCCTCTCTCTTAGGGTGTAGTTCAACCATCTCCTACTAGGGTTATGTTACATTCTTCCCCCCTTGGTTAGGAATGTGATGGGCTAACCACTTGCCCCAAAAGCCATGGTTGAGGATTACTTCCTAATCCTCTCTCTTAGGGTGTAGTTCAACCATCTCCTACCAGGATTATGTTACAGTGTCGCACCCAAATCAATAGATAAATTTAGGGAGGGCAGAGGGGAGGTAGACTCACTAGCCGTGGTTATTGCTAACTTGTTAAGGCTCCTCCGAACACGAAGAGACTCCTTATCTGCTCGTGTATGGGTCATGTACCTACTTGCCAATGTAATAGGGCAAAAATACCTCTCACAGAAATGCAACTGTCCCACTGGGCGTGCCAAACTGTAGAGGAGGTACTGGGGTATCCACTTTTAACAAAAGTAGAGATTAAAGATTAACACGTCCACTACGTCGCCTACTCAAGGGGGGTTCTCTTTAGGAAGTATACCCTTTAACATTTCTGTGAGCAGGCAGATAACAAGGATTGCACAGAGTGGTACATACTTCAAAAAATATGAACAACAATCGACCAGGGAAGACCATACACTTCTTGATTCGATTCAGATGATTACAAGATTTGTCAAGGAAATGCTCAAAAACTAATGCTCAGAGCTTCGTGGCACTCTATGCAGATAAACAGAGATCAATACAAATGGTGAAGGAATTGCTCAAGAGAATAGAGCTTAACACCAATACTGATTCACAGAAAAGAAAGAAAATCTAAGGCACTCTCCTACACTATAGTGCTCATAGCCCTCCACTGAGAAGCCTACCCTCTGTATCCACACTACAGAGTAGCTCCTACAATAGGCTTGAAACCACCAAGTGCAAGAGAGAACTTCTGCACGTATACACGCGTCAATGTAACTCCAAAAAAAATGTGTACCCCAATGAGTACAAATCCATTGTTTTTATAGGCCTCAATAGGCCAAGAGAGCCTTGCTGAATCTTCACGTCCACTGATCACGCCCGGTGGAATGCCCAAAAGTGGAGGAGTAGGTCAATTACTCCTTTGATTTGAATTAGATCCACAAAAATAGGTAGTTGCCGCGAATAGTTGGTGGCAAAAAAGCTTTTCCCTGCTTCCATTTTTTTATCCTGCACACTTTTATCCCATACCTTCGTAGGATTGGTGATTAATAAATCATCTCCAACATTTGAACTTGTTTGCCCATCTGTTCAGTGAGCTTGCTATAATGTTCCCGATCATCCTGGTCAAAGGGGTCTTCAATCGACACAATTGGTTACTTCTCGTTAAAAATCTCGTTCATATTCCTTCTTCATTACACTCTTTAGATTATGGTATACTTCTGAGCCCATTTTCATAGCCATGCTGAAGGAAGAGGTCCCAGTAGGAAGATGTGTAATATTGTGGGTGTGTGTGTGTGCCAGTGGGAGTGAGAATGTGTGTGGGTGGTTGTGTGTGGGCATAAATGTGTATGTGGGTGTGTGGGGCATAAATGTGGGGGCCTTTGTGTGTGCTTGTGTGGGAGCACATGTGTGTAATTGTGGATGTGTGTGTATGAGGATATGTGCATGTGTGTCAGTATGTGCATGTGTGAATGTGAAGGGTGTAGGTGTGTGTGTGCATTTGTGTGTATGTAAGTGTGCATGTGTAAATGCATGCGTGAATGTGCGTATGTGTGCATGCGGGAGAGGTGGAGAGGGGTGGAAAATGCGGGAGTGAGCGGGGGCGGGGGATGCGGGAGGCAGCGGGGGTGCGGGTGGGTGGGCGGGGGTGCGGATGGGCTGGGGTGCGGGTGGGTGGGCGAGGGTGCGGGTGGGCGGGGGTGCGGGTGGGTGGGCGGGGGTGCGGGTAGGCGGGGGTGCGGGAGGGGAGAGAGAGAGAGAGAGAGAGAGAGAGAGAGAGAGAGAGAGAGAGAGAGAGAGAGAGAGAGAGAGAGAGAGAGAGAGAGAGAGAGAGAGAGAGAGAGAGAGAGAGAGAGAGAGAGAGAGAGAGAGAGAGAGAGAGAGAGAGAGAGAGAGAGAGAGAGAGAGAGAGAGAGAGAGAGAGAGAGAGAGAGAGAGAGAGAGAGAGAGAGAGAGAGAGAGAGAGAGAGAGAGAGAGAGAGAGAGAGAGAGAGAGAGAGAGAGAGAGAGAGAGAGAGAGAAGGAAGAACACGGGGAGGAGAGAGAAGAAGAGAGAGAGAGAGAGAGAGAGAGAGAGAGAGAGAGAGAGAGAGAGAGAGAGAGAGAGAGAGAGAGAGAGAGAGAGAGAGAGAGAGAGAGAGAGAGAGAGAGAGAGAGAGAGAGAGAGAGAGAGAGAGAGAGAGAGAGAGAGAGAGAGAGAGAGAGAGAGAGAGAGAGAGAGAGAGAGAGAGAGAGAGAGAGAGAGAGAGAGAGAGAGAGAGAGAGAGAGAGAGAGAGAGAGGGAGAGAGAGAGAAAGAAAGAAAGAAAGAACATGGGGGAGGAGAGAGAAGAAAGAGAGAGAGAGAAAGAGAGAGAGAGAGGGAGAGAGAGAAAGAAAGAAAGAAAGAACACGGGGAGGAGAGAGAAGAAAGAGAGAGAGAGAGAAAGGGAAAGAGGGAAAAAGGAGAGAGAGAAATCGGGGAGAGAGAGAGATTGCAGACATTAGGACTACAAGCCATCTCAGAGATATTAAAATTGCCCCTTCTCTTCAACTGGCACCAAAGCCTCTCCATAACCTCTGCTTGCGTATCATCTCCTACCGCCATGGCCATCATCCCTGGGCAATGACGGAGGCAAAGAATTGATGTTACACCACTGACCAGCTCTTGTTCATGATGTATCCAAGAGTTCGAACAACCCCAGCCCTTCTCAGCTTGAGCTGGATGATAGACCTTGGCCTTCCTTATTGTCTAGAATGTGGAGAGAGAAAGAGAGGGAGCTACAGGTAGACTTTTCACTTTTGAGTTGGAAGATACAAAAAATATTGCACTATACAACTATAAGGATCAAACACTTTCGGAGCTTGAGATTTGGCACAAGAGATTAGGGCATATAGGAGAAAGAACCTTGAAGCAAATGTGCAGGGACCAATGTGTGCTTGGGATACCTAATGTATCCAAGCAACATATGATTTACAAGTGTGGTGCTTGTCAATTTGGTAAGTCTCACAGGTTACCCTACTCAAGGAAAGGATATATGCATGAGGACTACCTAGGGTTGGTTCACACACATGTTTGGGGACCTAGCAAAGATCCCTCAGTCTCAGGTTCAAGGTACTATGTGTCTTTTATTGATGACTATAGCAAATGGACTGTGTTGTACTTTATGAAGCACAAGGATGAGGTGTTTAATTGTTTTAAAAAATATCTTGCATTATTGAAAATCAGACAGGAAGAAATTTGAAGAGGCTAAGGTCAGATGGAGGAGGTGAATACTTCTCCAATGAACTTGAGGACTTCTTGCAGGACAGAGGCATCAAAAGGGAAATAACCACAAGGTACTCTCCTAAACAGAATGGGATAGCAGAAAGAAGAAACAGGTTAATTGTTGAGACAACTAGATCTATGCTTAATGAGAAGAAATTACCCAACTATCTATGGGCAGAGAGTGTCTCTACTGCCACCTATCTCATAAACAGGTTACCATCAAAGTCACTTGATGGTATGACACCTTATGAAGCTTGGCATGGTAAGAGGCCATCATTAGATCATTGTAAAATTTTTGGATGTGTAGCATATGTACACATTCCCTCACAGGTAAGAGGAAAGCTAGATCCAAAGGCTGAAAAATGTATTTTCATTGGGTAGACTTAAATAAAAAAGGTTACAGATTTTATAACCCTACCTATAAGGGTTTTATGGTAAGCAGAGATGTGATCTTTGATGAAAGTGATTCTTGGTATGAGAATGAATGCAGGAAGGTCAAACTACCCTATGACTTGGAAGAGGAATTTCCAAGACTTGCAAAGGAGGAACCTACTCAGAATGAAGACTCAAGTTCAGATGATGAAGACACTATCAACCTTGAAGAGTTCAAAGCATGGAAGTCCAAAGGCAAAATGAAGATGAAGAAGCTTGAAGACATACCTGAATCATCAACTCAGGCAATAAGAAGATCTCAGAGAGAAAGCAAAAAACCTATCAGATATGGGTATGATACATCTCTTGTTACTAAGCATTCTGTTTATCTTGCAAAGGATTTGTCAAATGAAGAACCAGGTTCATATGAAGAAGCAATCACCAAATCAGAATGGAAAGAAGCTATGGATGAGGAGATTGAAGCACTCAAGGAGAGTGATACATGGGAGTTAGTACCCAAGAAGGACTCCATGAAGGTAATAGGATCCAGATGGATCTATAAATTGAAAAGAAATTTTGATGGAACAATTAATAGGTACAAAGCCAGATTAGTAGCCAAGGGTTTTGCACAAACCCAAGGCATTGACTATGAGGAGACATTTTCCCCTGTGGCCAAGATGCCAACAATCAGAGTGTTGGTTAGTGTGGCTGCATCAATGAATTGGAACATGTACCAATTGGATGTCAAGAATGCTTTCTTAAATGGATGGATTTCAGAAGAAGTTTATATGTCACAACCTCCTGGCTATGAAGACCCTAAGAAGGTAACTTATGTTTGCAAATTAAAGAAGGCTTTATATGGATTGAAGCAGGCACCTAGGGCATGGAATTACAGGTTAACCACATACCTCCAAAATCAAGGATTTGTCATGAGCATGGCAGATACTTCTCTGTTCATTAAGAGAAGTAATTCAGAGGTAATTTATCTTTGTGTTTATGTTGATGACATCATCATTACAGGCAATGATGTCACTAGAATCAGAAGCATCAAAAGCCAGATGGTGAAGGAGTTCAAGATCAATGATCTTGGATTATTGAAGTATTTTTTGGGACTTGAATTAGTTACACTAATTCAGGGATATACATTACTCAGAAAAAGTATGTTCAAGATATGTTAAAGAAGGTTCAATTACAGGATGCTAAAGTAGCAAGCACTCCCATGGAGGTCAACCTAAAGCTAAGTGCCCATGAAGGTGATGAAGTCCAAGATATTACAGGTTATCCGAGTATGGTGGGTAGCTTGAACTATGCTACCTTAACTAGAATTGATATTGCATATGGAGTTAGTGTGCCAAGCCAATTTATGCACAAGCCAAGGATACCTCACTTAGAGGCTGCCAAGAGAATCTTGAAATATCTCAAGGGTACACAGAATCATGGTTTGTACTTTCCTTATACTTCAGATATTAATATTAAAGTCTATTCAGATGCAGATTGGGCAAGATGCAAGGATGATAGGAGAAGCACTTCTGGATACATTTCTTTTGCAGGTGACAAACCAATTTCATGGTCTGCAAAGAAACAACCTACCGTGGCATTTTCTTCCACAGAGGCAGAATATAGAGGGCTAGCTAATGCCACTCAAGAAGCAATTTGGATTAAGCTTTTGTATACAGAATTGGGCTTATATACTAGGCCCCCAATTATCTTTGGAGATAATACAAGTTCTCTTAACCTTGCAGCTAATCCTATCTATCATGCTAGGACAAAACACATAGAAGTTCATTATCACTATGTGAGAGAGAAGTTGCTAAGCAAGGACATTCAGTTAACCTATGTGTCAACAAACATGCAATGTGCAGATTTACTTACTAAAGCTTTGGATGGAACCAAACTTTACAGGTTCAAATCTATGATTGGATTGTAGGACATTCTTGAAGATTGAAGATGAAGACTTAAGCCAAAATGCTTGGCTTGAGGGGGAGTTGTTGGTGTAAAACACAAGCCTACACATTTGGCTTGGAAGATATCATGAAGACTCTACATGCATGAAGAATCATAGGAACATATGCTAGTGGTTTATTACCACTTTACCTCATTGTAAAAGTCTCATTGACTTGGAATCTTGTGTAATCACCTACCCAATTGATTCGTGGAAAAAGTAGATCACTTGATTGAGAGAATATCTCCAATATTTTAGAAGCTTGATTAAAGGGAGCCAAGAGTTTGAATTTGAATTCAAATTCCTATTCATTTCCTATAAAAATGTACTTGAAAAGTCGCGGGTAGATTTATTCAATTCCCGAGGCCAACTCTACTGATTTTGAGTGTGTCTGAGGACTACACCATAGCCTACACCTCTCTACACCATTTGCCAATGCTAGTCATGCAAATGGGATTGTATACCAATGTGAATTAATAGATACATTTACATCTTTCATCTCTGTGTTCTCTGATTGTCTACTCCAAAGTCTGTCAACTTGTCAAGGGCATATTGTTGGAGATAAACGTCTGCGGAAGCACGCGAACAACACAAGGAAGAAGAAGAAGCTTGGAGCACAACACACAAGACTGAATGTATTACTAGAGAATGTACAAAGATAAGTAGCCCATTAGGGCAATCGGCGTATATACAAGCCGGGGGAAAAAAACCTCCTAAAGAGGGAAAAAAGTGCCCCAGTGGTCCTAGAGTGTTCACACACATCACTACCTAAATATATCAACAAATCCCCCCTGGGAGTGATGCGGTGAACAAGGAGCTGGCACTCATGTATAAGGAAGTGCTAAGCTATGTGGAAATCACTCCACAAAAGGAAGTAAGCCCAAAGCTTTGCGGAAAGCTTCAAACTTCTCCCTAGGCAGAGCCTTCGTGAAAAGGTCTGCAATGTTCTCCTACGTGGGCACATATGCCAAGCTGATCTCCCCAGCAGAGAACCTCTCCCTGACATAGTGATAATGCACCTCAATGTGCTTAGTGCGAGCATGGAACACAGGGTTCCTCGCAACTGCCAATGCGCTCTGACAGTCAGTGAAGATGGTGGTGGCAGAAGACTGGCCAACACCCAAATCAGCCATAAGGCGTCTGAGCCACACACACTCAATAGTCGCTGTGAAAGCTGCCCTATACTCAGCCTCACAACTGGAAGTGGCCACAGTAGGCTGCTTCTTGCTCAACCAAGATATACATGAGCTACCAAGCATGAAGCAAAAACCACCGGTGGACACACGAGTGTCATAGCAACCAGCCCAATCTGAGTCAGAAAAAGCATGCAAATCTGGCGGTAGTGATCCCCCCTTGGGATAAAACAACCCAAGTAGCCGAGTACCACTCAAGTAGCGAAAGATGCGCTTAACCACTTTCCAATGCGTGACTCCTGGGCAATGCATAAACCTGCTCATCTGTGAGACAGCAAACTGAATATCTGGCTGAGTAATGCATAAGTAAATCAAGCATCCAACAGCCTGCTGATAGAGAACAACATCAAATGCATCTCCACCATCATGAAGACTCAATCATAAACCTGTCTCCATAGGAGTGGCAATAGGCTTATAGTCTTCAAGGCCAAAACGCTGCAATAATGTGTCAATATATTTCGTTTGACACAAAGCCATTCCACCATCAACATGCATAAACTGAATGCCCAAATAGTGATGCAAATGCCCCAAGTCAGACATCTCAAATGAGGCATGCAAATCAGCCTTAAAATCAGCAATATGTGTCTCAATAGGACCAGTGAGCAGCATGTCATCAACATACACAACAATGATCAGAAGCACATCATTAGCATGCTTAACATATAAGGTGCTTTCAGTTGGACTATTCTCAAAACCATGTGCAATCAGATAGGCATGTATCTTCTCATACCAAGCACGTGGTGCTTGCTTTAAACCATATAATGCCTTCTTTAACCTACAAACCTGGTTTTCATGCCCTTTCTACACAAAGCCACGAGGCTGAAAAACATACACTTCTTCATGCAAGTCACCATTCAGAAATGTTGTTTTAATGTCCAACTGATGTACATTCCAACCATGATGGGCTGCAAGTGCACAAATGCTGCGAACAATAGTCATACGGCATGTAGGTGCAAAGGTCTCATCAAAATCAATGCCTCTTTCCTGTGCATAACCCTTTGCAACAAGCCTAGCCTTATACCTGTCAACTGTACCATCAGGTTTACGCTTCAGCTTGTATACCCACTTAGTGCCAATGGCCTTCTTGCCAGGAGGCAAGTCACATAAAGACCATGTACCATTCTTCATTATAGCATCCTATTCAGATTGCATAACAGCCATCCAATTTTCTGAATTTTGTGCTTAATCAAAAGAAACAGGCTCATTCTCATCACAGAGACTAGATGTAGCCATAGCATAGCAATCTGATGCAAAGGAGGCATTATGAGAGCCTGAACGAGTACGATATGACAAAGGTGCATCTAATTTGCTGTCACGCAAAGTCTGCACCAGCCATTTTGGCATAGTTTTTGCCTGCTATATATCAGCTCTCTCATCAACAAGTGCATCATGTAAATCTGCATCAGAAATGGAATGATCTGCATCATCATATGAAACCTGCAAAGGTTGAGAAGTTGCCTCATTAGGACCAGCACTAGCCTGTCCACCTGTAAAAAGAGGCATCAAAGTATCATACATGTCTTTGGAGCTAACAGATGTCTCCTTAGTACATGAAAGCAATGGCTGAATAGCATCTTCCACAAAGACAACATCACGGCTAACCAAAATGTGTTTAGTCTGTGGATGATACAGACGATAGCCTTTACTTTCAGAACTGTACCCAACAAAAATACATTTTACTGCCTTATCATCCAATTTTCTGCGATGTTGTTCAGGCACTAATGCATATGCCAAACAACCAAAAACACGTAGATGAGCAACAGATGGCTTGCGGTCATGCCAAGCCTCATATGGAGTGATAGACTGCGACGCTTTAGTGGGACACCTGTTCAGTACATATGCTGCACACATGACAGCCTCAAGCCAGAAACTATGTGGTAAAGCCTGACTTTTGACCATGCACCTCGCCATCTCCATGAGTGACCTGTTCTTTCGTTCAGCAACTCCATTCTATTGAGGTGTATATGGCATTGTACACTGGTGTTTTATCCCACGTTCAGCCAGAAATGCATTAAAATCTGAAGACATATATTCCCCCCCTCGATCAGAACGGAGGGTGCCCATTTTACATGCTGACAGATTTTCAGCCAAAACCAAAAACTGTTTGAAGCACATGAACACTTCGGACTTTGCTTTGAGTGGATATACCCATGCATGCCTGGAAACATCATCAATGAAAGTCACGAAGTAAAGGTAATTTCCAAAAGAGGGTGTCTGCATAGGACCACAGACATCACTATGTACAAGCTGCAATTTTTGCGTAGCCCGAATTGAACCATCTTTTGGAAAGGAAGAACGCTGCATTTTGCCCAAAATACAGCCTTCACAAACATGTTTTCCAGGTGCCTCAAGTTTGGGCAAGGAGGACACCATTTCAGATTTCTGCAGGCGTAACAAACTAGCAAAATTTAGATGACCAAATTGTGCATGCCAAAGCTTTGCATCTGACATAGCCTGAGAATCATGAACTGCACATGCCGAATCATTCATAGATCTTTCATAGTCTATGAGCTTATACAGCCCACGACATAAAATGCGAGAAGCAATAATCACATCGCCATTTGAGAGATCATGGACTGTACACCTGTCATCAACAAATTTCACAACCAAGCCAATCTTGGCTAATGCAAAAACTGATAACAGGTTCTTTTTTATCCCTGGCACAAATAAAGCATCTGACAAAGTGAAAGAACTACCATCAGCAGTAGTCAAAATGATCTTACCAACTCCCATAACAGGATAAGAGGAGTTATTGGCGCATGTGATAGTATTCCCTGTAGGGGCAGGCTCGAGTGAAGAGAAGAAACTGCGCTGCGAGGTAATATGTTTGGTCGCCCCACTGTCAAAGTACCAAACATCTGAGTCTACTGCAGACATGCACTGATCATGAGAAGATGGGTCAAAACTGCAGACAGTAGTAAACGCCCATTCTTCTTCCTGCACAAGATTTGCAGACTCTGTTTTCGGTGTAGAGGCCTCTGCAACAACCATTCCAGCCTCTTTCTTCTTTGCCTCTTTAGCAGCCAGTTTTGGACAGTTCTTTATAATATGATCATTTCCTTTACAGTACTTGCAGAATAATTTCTGCTTTTTTGATTTCTTTTCATCTTTATCCTGGTTCTTCGATTGTGCAGCATTTGCAGATTTCTGCTTACTAGTAGAAGAGCTCCATTTTCCTTTGCCCTTTTGACTAGCCAGGAAAGCTTGATCTGCAACACGCATAATGGACCTGTTCTGCCTGGACTGATCTTCCTGCAACAGAACAGAGACTAATTCCTCAAATGATAAGGCATTCGGATTGCCTTTCATCATCAACCGAAGAGTAGAGGCAAAACTCTGATATGAATCAGGAAGACCATTCAGAACGGTCTGCACAAGTGAGCTATCTGGTATAACCTCATCAGTAGAAATCAATTGTTCTTTCAGGTCTTTGATCTTTGTAAGAAAACTGTCCATAGAATCACCTTCATTCATGTGCTCACTCTCCAACTGTTTTCGGAGGTAAGCAACACGAGCCTCATTCCTAGCCTGGTACAAAGTGGTAAGTGTATCCCAAGCATCCTTTGCTCTTCTGCAAGAGCGAATGTGAGGAATAATGGCACGTTTGACAGACAAGGCTATCAATGCATGTGCCTGGGCATCTCTGCCATCCCAACGAATCTGCTCTACAGTAGGTGCAACAGAAACAGCAGCACGAATAGGAATCTGCGGAATATCATCTTCGACACCATCTTCATCAGCTCCAACACCTGTATTTGCAGTACCTGTCGTTACTGGTGTAACAGGACATCTTTCAACACCCTGCACAATGTTCCACAATCCTTTTGCAACTAGTACATGTCGCATCATATAAGCCCATAATGGGTAGTTGGTACCATCCAACTTATCCTCAACAGCCAACATACGGAATACATCACTGCTTTCAGCCATGGCCGGTGACTAAAATACCTTGATGCAAAAAATTGACTGTATCTCAAAAAGTTGAACAGAACTGCCCAGACGAGTTCTGCTAGACCTGTAGCAGACTTCGAGATGCTTAAACTGGCGAACAGAAACTGGTATATACCTTTGGCACAAAAGGACGAAATAGCCTGCACAAGCGCTATGATAGTGCGTTCGGAGGCCGAAACGAGCTCAGATCGCGATTTCGGCACCACAGAGCGAAGCACTTTTGATCTCGTAAACGCCCTAACTATGCTCACCAAATTTCGTGCGAATCTGAGACTGCAAACGGAGGAGTGTCGACGGCACCCTAGAAGAAGCGACGACCTGCTCTGATACCAATTGTTGGAGATAAACGTTTGCGGAAGCACGCGAACAGCACAAGGAAGAAGAAGAAGCTTGGAGCACAACACACAAGACTGAATGTATTACTAGAGAATGTACAAAGATAAGTAGCCCATTAGGGCAATCGGCGTATATACAAGCCGGGGGAAAAAAACCTCCTAAAGAGGGAAAAAAGTGCCCCGGCGGTCCTAGAGTGTTCACACACATCACTACCTAAATATATCAACACATATCTCAGTCAATACTCCACCAAATTCAGTGATTCAAATCTTGTTGGATTCAGCTCAAAGCCATCTACATGCGGACAAAATCTGAAGTGATTTCATTCAGCCAATTCAGAGAAATCATCATCGAGGTGCTCACTGGTCTATCTCTGCATCATTCCTAAAAAGTCGGGGGTATTGCTGATCTTGCTAAATTAATTTCTCTTAGCATAGTTCATCATTTTACATCATTCCACTTGCAAATGGTAGCTTAGTAAGCTAATTGAACACCCCTAGAAGGAAGTTTATCAATTGCTTCTGTGCTGGTCACACTGAGCAAAACATTGAGCAGGTGTCAAGACCAAAATAGAAGTTTTTCTTGAGTTTGTGAAGTACAAAGTTGTCTATTTTGATTCAATCATTACATACATCATTTGCAAAGGACATATACCATTTCTTGGTGTCATAAAGCTAAGGAAGTCTACAAATCATCTCTAAAGCAAAAGAGGGCTGGTACAAAGCAGGTTTAGCAATACCTACTCAATTTCCTGGATCATCCATCCATTTTTCCCAATAGCTATGACACAAATTTATCAAAAAACAAAACCATGCAAAAAGAATATTCTCTCTCTATCTCTCTCTCTATCTCTGTCTCTCTCTTTCTCTATCAACCCTGTATTTGTTAGAGTAGGGTATCAATTTCCTTATTAGAGCATGAGAGAGGAGAATAGAGAGATGGTGGAATCTCTTTCTCTCTTTGTGCTTATGAGTTCATAAAGTAGAGGGGAGAGGGTAGAGAGATAAGGCACACACACACACTCTCTCTCTCACTCTTTCTTAGAGAAGGAAATACATAGAATGAAAATGAATCTTTACATGGTAGCCTATTAAACAAATATATGGTTGCAAATACAGCCTCAACCCACAAATAATTAGGGCTTCTCTTTCCTTTCCAATTTTTAGGACCATCTAATTCTCTCCTTTCTAGACTTTAGAATCTTGTTTTTAATCTATTCTATTTTGACTCCCTTCTTTTCTATTTTTGAATTTAATAATTTTTATTCTTTCTATTTTTACTTTTCATTTTTATTTATTCAACGTTTTTCTTTTATTTTTATTTTTTTAAATATTAAGGTTTCTTTTTATTACACATATGTATACAAAGAGTTCCAATTAATTCAACAGTTAAGGTTTGGAAAAAAATGGGTTCCCAAAGTTTGTAAGTAGGCTTTTCATTAGAACCCCTAGGGTTTTGTATGGTTAGGGCTATCAACATCCAACCAATGGTTAAATATACACACTTGGGGCTCAAAACCATGGATTTCTAACGGTTCAAATTTAGTTTTCCAAGGATCAAATTCTATGATTTCTAGGGTTAAGCATGTCAAAAGCCTGTTTAAAGGTACAAATGAAAACTCCTCATCAAACACTCAATCAATATAATCAAAGACTTGAACAAATACAACTCTTTTCTTAACTATGTAGATAATTCTTCAAATCATGGTCAATAAAAGCAAAGAGATAAATTTTTAAAAAATATTGATGCACTATTCGCAAGGGATTCGATTTTGACATCTGCCCCCACCAAACCTACACATTGTCCTGATGGGCCAACCTGCAAAGTCAAATGGAAGTGCATAAAGATTCTTTAAAAATTAGTTTTAGTTTTTATTTTAACGATTTTGTTTTAAAAATTAAACACATGATTTCATATCGGAGTGCAAGTTCTAAGCAAAGTAAAGACAATTTTAAAGTACCTAACTTATGATTAGAAACTCTTTTGATTAGAATACTACCATTTAAAATAAGTCAAATTGTGCCTATAGACATCATTTAAAAACTCTTTTGATTAGAATACTACCATTTAAAATAAGTCAAATTGTGCCTACAAACATCATTTAGACTTTTTATGAACAATCTTTCCCATCAACTGATTTGAACGTCAATTCTCATTATATATAAACGTTTTTATTTTTTGACCTTTATACACCTATTACAAAACATAACTAGCTCCAGTATTCCATAACTTTGCCTCATGTAGCCCACATACCAATTCTTAGAAGTTTCAACACCACATCCAAGTCACGAAAATTGTTTTTTATATTTTTCTCTTTCTTTATTTTTCTTTTGCTTTCTTAGTGTTTAGCAACCATTATTGTACTGATTCTTTATTTTTTTTTCTTTGAAACTTTTTTGCTTAAGGGGAAAAGTCTAAGCCCTAATCAAAGCTGAGAACCTATAAATATGCACTAGAAGGAGTTAGGATTTCACTTTTTAAGTGTTTTTAGAACTTCACATAGCTTATCTATATAAAATAAATCCATCTTTCTACTAAGATATTCAACTAAGGATTTCATATCTAGTTCCTCATAATGGATATAGTGTATCTGATCCTACTCTCTCAATTGCATACATCCCTATCAGTGTTCCTAATCACTTTTTATTGCAATTTAAAACCTTCTTCTATTTGCTTAGAACATCATCAAATGCAAGATATGATATACATGAAATTAAAACATATAAATAATAAGTTAAAACAAACAAATAGAATTAAATACATCAACCTAATTTAACTTTCATCTCGAGCATCAACATCATCATCTTCTTCTTCAAGCAAGTCTTGATCAATCTTATATCCTTCTTTGTTTACCCCTTGAACAGCTTTACTCTTTCTCCTACAATTAAAGATCTTAAAGGAGTACCATTAGATTCATGAAGCTCATACATTCCACTGTTAAATATAACCATCACTATATAAATTCCATACCATCTTTTAATTAGTTTCCTCCTTGTATCATACTGAATATCAAATGTACTCTTGTATAGAAATATCTAATCATCACTTTCAATATTAAGTGGCCTAACTCAATGTGTTTTATCAAAGTAAATCTTATTCTTTAACCTTGACTGCTTTATCTTTTGTACTCCCTTTTTTAACTTCTCATTTCCTTGTCCAAATTATTTTATACTTAGTGATAATGATTCTTCTCTTTTCATTTCATCCTTGCAAGGGAGCATCATCCATGTCAAGATCCCAATATAGGTGGGAAAAATTAGCGTTTGAGAGTACATCAATTCAGTAGGCATAAATCTTGTAGATCAAGTTTTGTATCATCCTATCTGCCCATAATGTGAATAAAAGATATCTAAGCCACTAGTTTACGTCACCATTTCAGGCGTTAGAGAATGCCTCCATGATAGAAGGGTGACCTCTCTCAATCTTTCCATTAGTGTCGGGGCTATAGGCCGTACTAAGAGCCTAATGAATCCCATAACAATCAAAGAATTTCTTTGCCTCTCTCACATCTAATTCTCCTCAATCTGCAACCATTTTCTCTATGTATAAGAATCATGAAATCACTTCTTCTAAAAGAAATCCGTATACAGTACCAGTAGTCATCATTTGAAGAGCTTGACCTTGCACATGGTTAGTCAAGTCTTCTCTTGCAAGTACAATGTATCTTATTTCAAGGAATTGCTCATAAACATAGACTACTAGATCATATCTCTATGTGAACAAAACTTGAGTTAATAAACTTAACATATGAGATCCACCTAAGCATTGTAACATGCGAAGAAGACCAATTAGGTATCATACCAATCAAGGAAGATAATCAATCTTTACAACAGCATTTGCTCCAATGAAATATGATTTATTATATTTCAATGTAGTCACCAATCCCCATAAGTCTCTCTTTATTTGTGGATATTTTCTCTTAGTGACATGTAATATCTTCACAACAAAGAGAACTAGATATCTCTACCTCTCATCATCATCTTGACGTGACTCAACCTCTACCAATAGGATTGGTATCAAGAGTCAAAATAATAGGCTTTTGACCTGAATAATCAACATGCCTCGCAATCAAGGTTTCAATTAGCAATTGCTTCCTTTTGTGCATACTCTAGACTATTTTTCTATCCAAAAAAAAAAAAATTCTCTTTCATGTTGGTGCAATTAAAACCAAGCCCACATACCTGGTTAATTAGCATATCTTTTATGGG
Source organism: Ceratopteris richardii (assembly GCA_020310875.1). Classification (NCBI taxonomy): domain Eukaryota; kingdom Viridiplantae; phylum Streptophyta; class Polypodiopsida; order Polypodiales; family Pteridaceae; genus Ceratopteris; species Ceratopteris richardii. Next base: position 64,488,627 of record CM035420.1, read on the forward strand.
ACTCTATATGATCAATCTCTTGTAAAAATCATTCACATTTGTAAAAGTGTCCTACAAGCATGAGGAAGGTAGGAAGAATCAAATCTCAAAAACTTTTGTAGTTGAGTTATAAGAGAATATATCCTATACTTTAGGATACATGTTTAGGTGAACTTTTGAATTTGAATTCAAGACTTTGGCTCCAAACACAACTTTAAAAGGGAGGCACAAACATCCACGTGCTATCTCAATTCTATGAGATTATTAGAAAAGATATACTATGATTTGAGGAGCTCACTCTATAGCTCACTCACACCTCTCACATTGTGCAATGGATCATTGTCAATGACATTGTATTTGTACATGTTTTAATATATACATTCTATCATATCTTCACCTCACTTCTCTGTCATGACTAACCTCATAACAGTGATCTTCTCAGAGCTTGTTCTCAATGCATGATTGATCATTGGCAATGATTTAAAGCTTGATGTGTTCATTATACTATCTATTATAATGATACAAAATCTCATTGCAATTACTTATCTAAATCGTGAGATATTAATGTATCATGGCTCTCTCATCTATTGACTTTTGCACAAAAATGTCAAGAATGTTTTGTTATTTGCTAAATACCATTCTCTATGTGTAGTCTATAATTTTTAATGAAATTACTCATGATTGGTAGCTATATAAGATAATCAGATTTCCCCAAAAGGAATAAAGCTGATTGCTGTTGTGCTCATAACACTATTGAAATTACTAAATAGGTGTAGAGACAAGAATAACAAGGTTTAGATCTTATTTCTATATATCTATTTTGATCCATTGATTAGTGGATCATGTTCCAAACATAATATGTGATTATTTGTAATCATTAGCTAACTCAAGAGGCCCACTACACTATGTAGCAATCATTCTTAGAAGGTGTAAAGCAGGCTTAAGTTACACCACTTCATCTTTGAAGACTATCCACCATCTCCTCAAACAGTGATATCAGAGCAACAACAAGCAAGATGGGAGATGGATCTCCATCCTTCATTGACAAATTGGACAGAAGAAACTACTCAGCATAATATGCATGCCTACCTTCAAGGGTGAAGTCTATATGGATACTTTTCACGAGATGAAGAGATGCTACTATTCAGAAGCAAACATCAACACACAAAGGAAGGGCAAGAAAGGTTGACCACATGGTGTGCAAAGGATGCTCTTGCTAGGACCTATCTACTAAACTCAATATCTGATTTCTTATTGCCTCACGTAAGGAATTTCAAGACCTCGCAAGGGACTTGGAAAGTACTCTCATCATATTTCTCATCAAATACAAGAGCTAGGAAGAATTGACTATGGAGGGAGTTTACAACTCTAAAGAAGCAACCAAAGCAAGGAGTAGTTGATTATGTAACCAAAATGAAAGATGTGGCCAACCAACTTGCAAGCATTGGAGAGGAGATAGAAGAAGAACACATAGTAAGGCAGATCATTAATGGTATCAAAGCTGATGATAAGTGGGAGTCCTTTGCAAGAGCAATGGAACTTTACATGGATATGTAAATACCTGACCTCAACAACTTGATGGGGCAACTCTTCACCCATGAGGCAAAGCTCAACAAGAATGGTGACAACTCTAGATGTAACCAAACTTTTGCCCTTTTTATAGCTAAGCATAAAGGTAAGATGAAGAAGAATGAAGAGGAGGCTAGTACCTCTCAAGCCAACTACACAGGTAGAGGAAGAGGTGCAAGAGGAAGGGGCAGAGGAGGAAAACAAGATAGGGGGAGATCCTACAACAATCCACCTTGCAAAATTTGTGGTCTTACCAATCACACCACAGAAGAATACTTCAAGAACACAAGGAACCAAAGGGGAAGAGGCTTCCATAGAGGTAGCTATGGACAATCGAGAGGTAGGTGTTGGAGATAGACATCTACGGAAGCACGCGAAAAACACAAGGAAGAAGAAGAAGCTTGGAGCACAAACACACAATACTGAATGTATTACTACAGAATGTACAAAGATAAGTAGCCCATTAGGGCAATAGGCGTATATAGAAGCCGGGGGAAAAAAACCTCCTAAAGAGGGAAAAAAGTGCCTCGGCAGTCCTAGAGTGTTCACACACATCACTACCTAAATATATCAACAAATCCCCCCTGGGAGTGATGCGGTGAACAAGGAGCTGGCACTCATGTATAAGGAAGTGCCAAGCTATGTGGAAATCACTCCACAAAAGGAAGTAAGCCCAAAGCTTTGCAGAAAGCTTCAAACTTCTCCCTAGGTAGAGCCTTCGTGAAAAGGTCTGCAATGTTCTCTTGCGTGGGCACATATGCCAAGCTGATCTCCCTAGTAGAGAACCTCTCCCTGACATAGTGATAATGCACCTCAATGTGCTTAGTGCGAGCATGGAACACAGGGTTCCTTGCAACTGCCAATGCGCTCTGACTGTCAGTGAAGATGGTGGTGGCAGAAGACTGGCCAACACCCAAGTCAGCCAAAAGGCGTCTGAGCCACACACACTCAACAGTCGCTGTGAAAGCTGCCCTATACTCAGCCTCACAACTGGAAGTGGCCACAGTAGGTTGCTTCTTGCTCAACCAAGATATACATGAGGTACCAAGCATGAAGCAAAAACCACTGGTTGTCATCAACATAGACAACAATGATCAGAAGCACATCATTAGCACGCTTAACATATAAGGTGCTTTCAGTTGGACTGTTCTCAAAACCATGTGCAATCAAATAGGCATGTAACTTCTCATACCAACCACGTGGTGCTTGCTTTAAACCATATAATGCCTTCTTTAACCTGCAAACCTGGTTTTCATGCCCTTTCTGCACAAAGCCACGGGACTGAAAAACATACACTTCTTCATGCAAGTCACCATTCAGAAATGTTGTTTTAATGTCCAACTGATGTACATTCCAACCATGATGGGCTGCAAGTGCAAAAATGCTCCGAACAGTAGTCATACGACATGTAGGTGCAAAGGTCTCATCAAAATCAATGCCTCTTTCCTGTGCATAACCCTTTGCAACAAGCCTAGCCTTATACATGTCAACTGTACCATCAGGTTTACAATTCAGCTTGTATACCCACTTAGTGCCAATGGCCTTCTTGCCAGGAGGCAAGTCACATAAAGACCATGTACCATTCTTGATTATAGCATCATATTCAGATTGCATAACAGCCATCCAATTTTCTGAATTTTGTGCTTCATCAAAAGAAACAGGCTCATTCTCATCACAGAGACTAGATGTAGCCATAGCATAGCAATCTGATGCAAAGGAGGCACTATGAGAGCCTGAACGAGTACGATATGACAAAGGTGCATCTAATTTGCTGTCACGCAAAGTCTGCACCAGCCATTTTGGCATAGTTTTTGCCTGCTCAATATCAACTCTCTTATCAACAAGTGCATCATGTAAATCTGCATAAGAAATGGAATGATCTGCATCATCATATGAAACCTGCAAAGGCTGAGAAGTTGCCTCATTAGGACCAGCACTAGCCTGTCCACCTGTAAAAAGAGGCATCAAAGTATCATACATGTCTTTGGAGCTAACAGATGTCTCCTTAGTACATGAAAGCAATGGCTGAATAGCATCTTCCACAAAGACAACATCACGGCTAACCAAAATGCGTTTAGTTTGTGGATGATACAGACGATAGCCTTTACTTTCAGAACTGTACCCAACAAAAATACATTTTACTACCTTATCATCTAATTTTCTGCGATGTTGTTCAGGCACTAATGCATATGCCAAACAACCAAAAACACGTAGATGAGCAACAGATGGCTTGCGGTCATGCCAAGCCTCATATGGAGTGATAGACTGCACCGCTTTAGTGGGACACCTGTTCAGTACATATGCTGCACACATGACAGCTTCAAGCCAGAAACTATGTGGTAAAGACTGACTTTTGACCATGCACCTCGCCATTTCCATGAGTGACCTGTTCTTTCGTTCAGCAAATCCATTTTGTTGAGGTGTATACGGCACTGTACAATTGTGTTTTATCCCACATTCAACCAGAAATGCATTAAAATCTGAAGACATATATTCCCCCCCTCGATCAGAACGGAGGGTGCCCATTTTACATGCTGACAGATTTTCAGCCAAAACCAAAAATTGTTTGAAGCACATGAACACTTCGGACTTTGCTTTGAGTGGATATACCCATGCATGCCTAGAAAAATCATCAATGAAAGTCACGAAGTAAAGGTAATTTCCAAAAGAGGGTGTCTGCATAGGACCACAGACATCACTATGTACAAGCTGCAATTTCTGCGTAGCCCGAACTGAACCATCTTTTGGAAAGGAAGAACGCTGCATTCTGCCCAAAATATAGCCTTCACAAACATGTTTTCCAGGAGGCTCAAGTTTGGGTAAAGAGGACACCATTTCAGATTTCTGTAGGTGTAGCAAACTAGCAAAATTCAGATGACCAAAGCGTGCATGCCAAAGCTTTGCATCTGACATAGCCTGAGAATCATGAACTGCACATGCCAAATCATTCACAGATCTTTCATAGTCTATGAGCTTATACAACGCACGACATAAAATGCCAGAAGCAATAATTACATCGCCATTTGAGAGATCATGTACTGTACACCTATCATCAACGAATTTCACAACCAAGACAATCTTGGCTAATGCAGAAATTGATAACAGGTCTTTTTGATCCCTAGCACAAATAAAGCATCTGACAAAGTGAAAAAACTACCATCAGCAGTAGTCAGAATGATCTTACCAACTCCCATAACAGGAGAAGAGGAGTTATTGGCACATGTGACAGTATTCCCTGTAGGGGCAAGCTCGAGTGAAGAGAAGAAACTGCGCTGCGAGGTAATATGTTTGGTCGCCCCACTGTCAAAGTACCAAACATCTGAGTCTACTGCAGGCATGCACTGATCATGAAAAGACGGGTCAAAACTGCAGACAGTAGTAAACGCCCATTCTTCTTCCTACACAAGATTTGCAGACTCTGTTTTTGGTGTAGAGGCCTCTGCAACAACCATTCCAGCCTCTTTCTTCTTTGCCTACTTAGCAGCCAGTTTTGGACAGTTCTTTATAATATGATCATTTCCTTTACAGTACTTGCAGAACAATTTCTGCTTTTCTGATTTCTTCTCATCTTTATCCTGGTTCTTCGATTGTGCAACATTTGCAGATTTTCGCTTACTAGTAGAAGAGCTCCATTTTCCTTTGCCCTTCTGACTAGCCAGGAAAGCTTGATCTGCAACATGCATAATGGACCTGTTCTGCCTGGACTGATCTTCCTGCAACATAACAGAGACTAATTCCTCAAATGACAAGGCATTTGGATTGCCTTTCATCATCAACCGAAGAGTAGAGGCAAAACTCTCATATGAATCAGGAAGACCATTCAAAACGGTCTGCACAAGTGAGCTATCTGGTATAACCTCATCAGCAGAAATCAATTGTTCCTTCAGGTCTTTGATCTTTGTGAGAAAACTATCCATAGAATCACCTTCATTCATGTGCTCACTCTCCAACTGTTTTCGGAGGTAAGCAACACGAGCCTCATTCCTAGCCTGGTACAAAGTGGTAAGTGTATCCCAAGCATCCTTTGCTGTTCTACAAGAGCGAATGTGAGGAATAATGGCACGTTTGACAGACAAAGCTATCAATGCATGTGCCTGGGCATCTCTGCCATCCCAACAAATCTGCTCTGCAGTAGGTGCAACAGAAACAGCAGCACGAACAGGAATCTGTGGAATATCATCTTCGACACCATCTTCATCAGCTCCAACACCTCCAGCACCTGTATTTGTAGTACTTGTAGTCGCAGGTGTAATAGGACGTCTTCAACACCCTACACAATGTTCCATAGTCCTTTTGCAACCAGTACATGTCGCATCATATAAGCTCATAATGGGCAGTTGGTACCATCAAACTTATCCTCAACAGCCAACATACGGAATACATCATTGCTTTCAGCCATGGCCAGTGACTAAAATATCTTGATGCAGAAAATTGACTGTATCTCAAAAAGTTGAACGGAACTGCCCAGACGAGTTCTGCTAGACCTGTAGCAGACTTCGAGATGCTTAAACTGACGAACAGAAACTGGTATATACCTTTGGCACAAAAGGACGAAATAACCTACACAAGCGCTGCGATAGTGCGTTTGGAGGCCGAAACGAGCTCAGATCGCGATTTCGGCACCACATAGTGAAGCTGTTTTGATCTCGAAAACACCTTGAGTATGCTCACCAAATTTCGTGCGAATCTGAGACTGCAAACGGAGGAGTGTCAACGACGCCCTAGAAGAAGCGACGACCTGCTCTGATACCAATTGTTGGAGATAGACGTCTGCGGAAGCATGCGAACAGCACAAGGAAGAAGAAGAAGCTTGGAGCACAAACACAAAATACTGAATGTATTACTAGAGAATGTACAAAGATAAGTAGCCCATTAGGCCAATAGGCGTATATAGAAGCCGGGGGAAAAAAACCTCCTAAAGAGGGAAAAAAGTGCCCCGACAGTCCTAGAGTGTTCACACATATCACTACCTAAATATATCAACAGTAGGTACACCAATGGAGAAAGCAACTACAATCATAACTACAATCAAGGCTACAATAACAAAAATTATCAAGGCGATTTTAGAGGAAGAAGAGATTATAAGAACTACAGATAAGAACAAGAGGATTCTCTACTCATCATGAACATGAAATCCAAGCAAGGTAGAGATGTTGAGCATCTTTTCTATATTGATTCACATTGTTCCAATCATGTGGCTCGAAATGTAGCTTTATTATCTGATCTTGAAGAACCCAAAGGGAAGCATGAAGTACACATAGGTGATGACACTAAACACTCATTCAAGAAAATTGAAGATGCCAAGACTTTTGATGGTAACATGAACCTCTTAAGTAAGGTTTTGTATGTGCCAACCATAACCAAAAACCTAATTAGTGTTGGACTGACTTTCGAGAAAGGCTTACAGGTCAGACTCACTAGGCATGGAGCATATGTGAAAACCCTCAACAAGGACTCAAAAGGATTCCTAAAGGTGAGAAATCTGGTAGATTATTTGCATTTGAGATTGGAGACACGAGGAACATAGCACTCTTCAATTACAAGGATAAAACCCTATCTGAGCTAGAGATATGGCACAAAAGGCTAGGACACATAAGAGAAAGAACACTAAAGAAAATATGCAGGGATCAGAGTGTGCTTGGCATTCCCAATGTGACCAAGCAACACATGATTTACATGTGTGGAGTATGTCAATTTGGTAAAGCTCACAGGCAACCTTTCAACAAAAAGGGTACATGTATGAGGATACTTGGAACTAGTACACATTGATGTGTGGGGTCTTAACAAAGATCCATCAATCTCAGGTTCAAGGTAGTATGTTTCATTTATTGATGATTACAGTGGATGGACAATCCTTTATTTCATGAAGCATAAGGATGAAGTATTTACATGTTTCAAAAAGTACTTGGCATTAGTTGAAAACCGAATAGGTTGAATTTTGAAGAGGATCAGGTATGCTGGATGTGGTGAGCATTTTTCACATGAATTTCATTCATACGTAGAGGACAAAGGAATAAAGGAAGCCTGACCCTAAAGCTGAAAAGTCTATACTCATTGGGTATGACCAAAATCAGAAGGGCTATAGGCTACACAATCTCACTAACAAAGGATTTATAGTTAGAGGACAGAGGGAAGCCTGACCCTCAAGCTAAAAAGTGTATACTCATTGGGTATGACCAAAAGGAGTTTAGTATTTAATTAAAATAATTGATGGTTTGAAGATGATTGCAAGAAGATCAACTTACTTTATGATTTGGAAAATGACTTTTCAACTCTCACTCAAGAAGATTAACAATTACCTGAAGATATGAATTTAGAGGATGAAGAAAAAATTGATCTCATGGCTTGGAAGTCAAAAGGCAAGCCCAAGATGAAGCAATTGGAAGACATTCCAGAGTCTTCCAATCAAGCACTAAGAAGATCTCAAAGGGAGAGTAAAAAGCCCATAAGGCATGGCTATGATACATCATTAGTCACCAAGCATTATGTGTATATCACTAAAGACTCTATGACACAAGAACCTTCTTCATTTGAAGAGGCTAGTAAGAAGAAAGGATGTGGACAATCCTTTATGAAATGATCTCCTTGGCACCTAAAGCATGGTCCTCTAGGGCCCTGTGGTCTTTGTTGTCTCAACTGGGGCCGTGGATTAGGGTTGGAATACATCATATAAGCGTAATCGTGCTCCCAACTAGGTTCCAATGCTGGTCTATCGTATTGATATGTTTCTACATGTTCTGGTGACTTTGAATAATATGCGGGTGCACTGTGTACATGAGTAGAGTCAAAACTGTTAGAATTCACATCAGTGTCACTAATTATGGGTGAAGAGGGAACTAAAGCCCTATTGAGGTTCTCTTCTGCGGTAGCATATTTGACTGAGATGACATTAGTTGGTGGGGGTGGCTGCTGAGCTAAAACAGGTTGAGGTCTCTGTTGAGCCTGAGAAGGATAGTTTTGAGGAGGCCTATAGTAATGAGAATGAGCATATTGACCTTGATACCTACCTGGTTGTGGGTATTCTTGCGGGTAATTCTGTCGCAATTTAGAGATGAACAATCTAAGTCCTTATAGACCTTTGAGAGTTCCAACTCGTCTCCAAGGTTGTCCTCGATGTCTATACAAATTCTTACACATTTCTCTAACGTTCTAGCTTCCTTCAAGTACACATAGGAGCGTAGTTTAGAGCTTGAGAGGCCATCTAAAAACAATGACACTTGCTTGGCCTATGAGGGTAAATCTTGCATTGGATATCTCTCCACATATTGTCTAAACCTACGTCCTGCCAATCTAACTGTTTCCTGAGGGGTCTGTTTGAACTTATGAATCAACGAAGACGTATCATGCTTGATTCCACTTTTAGAGAATTATGTGATGAATGACTCTAACAAGTGATGGATATCTCTAAATTGCCTTTGTTGCAATGGTTGGAACGAAGTTAAAGGCGTGTTCTTTAATGTTAGTCCAAATGCATTGTATTGCGTGAACATGTCTTCTACATGCTCTGCTCGGAGCACTTTCTTAAATTCTGCAACATTATCATAAGGATCTCCTGTCCCATCAAAGTACTTTTTCATTGAGTTTACTAACTAAGTGGGTCTCAGTATTCTTGGGTGTTCACGTGGTCTAGGTAGAGGAAAATCATCTCTATCACCTAGTATTCTAGGTTCCCTTTGTCTTTCTACTCTATCGTTGTCCATGGTTGGTCTATATCTCCCTAGGGATGAGTGAAACTTACTTCTAGTCTCTCCTTGTTCTTCTCTCTTTGAGTGCCATGGGCTGAGAATGTTCTAGCACCCTGATGTCTCATGTTTACATTCTTTCGAGATGGGGGAATACTAAATAACCTCTCCATGTGTAGGTATTTCTTGCATGGTCTGGTACTACAAATACTCGTTCTGAAGTATCATTTAGGTATAGCACTTTTCCAGGAGTATCTGGGTCCTTGATTTCATGTATCATGATGGAGCCTACCTCACTAGGTTGTTCCATTCTGTACCTCCAAAATGCTTCATCAATTTCCTTATTCAGAAACAACTCTATGCTTTTGTTATCCTGAGGGATCCAATTTGGGATTAGTACTCTTGTCAATACAGACTTCCCTCTAGGTGTCCTAGGTTCTTCTCCTAATGTTTCTTTTCCTTCGGCCCTTGCTTCTGTATCTAGCTGAACTACACCAAACTCATTGGTATGATTTGGCTGAGTACTTAGGATGTAGATTGTTCCTTCTTTGTCTATGTATGCATCTCTCTCAAATTTCACATCTGGACGATCCAATCCAATGGGTTGATCAGGATTGTGCAATTGCACCACTGATCTTCGCAAACCATCCTCATAGATGCCAGCACCTAAGTGGTTGGTGTAGACATATTCTAATTGAGTTCTATAGGGTCCTTCGGTTCTCTCTAAGTATACTATGTTTAAACCTCCTTCTAGTCTTTCTGTGCTAAAGGCCATTTCCGATTCACTGGCATCTGAGCCAAACGTAAGGGTAGCTATTCAGTTGTTGAGCCCATGAATGTGCAGTAGTTCCTACACTTGCTTCTGATGATCTAAGGGTTCGCCGGTCTGACTTACCTATATGCTTGCTTGATCTAAGGTTCATGAATTTACTTCCTGGTACTCTCTGATCATCAATGTTGCAAGCACTTTAATATATACTTTTTAGGTCCCTTTTCCTGTGCCCAAATTTTTTAATGCCCCCTTTCTTTTCTAGTCCAAACAATGGATCAAACTCAAATTATCTTATCTAAAACTAAACGTGTTCTTCTTGAAAAAAAAGAGTTTAGATCACGTAGTACTCATAAAGAGTTTTCTAATGAGTTATAAAGCTCAAAAAACGGACTTCGAATGAAAAAGATATGAGCATTCATGTCCTTAGAGGTAAAAACTGACAAACATATTTTTTCTTCAATTATGAGTTAAGGGGTCTCCAATGAGCCTAATCACCCAAAAATTTTCTCAAAATAGCCTCAAATTAGGCCAAATAATGAAACCCTAATTTTTTCTATCTTGGGTGCATAATCACGATGGTCTGGCACAATCGCGATGGTCTAGAATCATCCCGATGGCTCAGGTGAACCGTCACGATGGCATGGTACAATGATGATGGTCCGATCCTGCGAGGCATCGCGATGGTCTAACTTGGGAGCAATCATGATGGTGTGAGCCTGTCGTGATGGTCAACGGTCAATGCAACCGTCGTGATGGCGTGAGCCCGTCGCGATGGTCACGAGGCATGATGGCTTGAGCCAACGACGATGGTCCAACTTTGAAGCGTTGCGATGGCTTACCTGGTCTCGTTGTGATGGTCTATCTTGACACATGGCAGGATTGTCGGGATGGCATGATCCAATCACGATGGCGTGGCGTCGACGGGATCATCGCAATGGTTACTGACCATCCCAATGGCTCATGTGAACCCCTGCGATGGTGTGAGACCGTCGTGATGGTCCGGCCGAGCCGTTGCGATGGCATGAGCCAATCCCCATGGTGTGACACAATCACGATTGTGTGAGCCTGTCGCGATGGTCCACCAAAATACAAATTTCCAAAATGAAAATATGGATTCCTATGTGCGCAAGTGTGCTCTACACCGTGGTGAACTCACTTACCAAAAATTCTGAGTTTGGCAGACCATCATGATGGTCTGACACACACGACACATTCTAACAAAAAGTGGTTTTTTTACCTTTTGGAAGCTTTCCAGCTGTTTTGGAGCATTGTACGTGCAAGAAAACTCAAAAACACACAAGCACAAAAGCTCTCTCTTTCTCTCTCTCGTGCATGCACAAATGAGGGGAAATGAGGAGAATGGGTGGATATGGTGAATTTTCTGATTTTTTTTTGAGTGGAAGAAGATGATGTGGTGGTGACGAAGGAGTGTAGGGGAGGTGAAAAACACAAAAAAACTAATTAGAAACAACAACAAAAACTGAAATTTTTACCTTCCAACACCATTTGCTGCTATACTCTTACCATCACACATTCGTCTTAGACTCGATCCCCAACAATGGCACCAAATTTGGTGTTGCTCTAGCACATTAGTAAGTACCATGTTAAGACGCTCCACGTCCATAATGTCAATCCGCGGAAGAGATAGGAGTGATATGAAGATCTTCAACGCGAGATGTAGTGAGAGTGAAGGTGAGAAGCATATAGATGCACACACACAAACACACAGACATGTAGGAGAGAAGCAAGACACAATGGAAGGTAGAAAATAGACTCTATTACTCAAGATCTCAATTACAAGCTCACAATAGCTCTAAGCTCTCTCTACTCATCCAAGGTAACCTCAAAAATGAGCTCTCTAGCTCTTTTTATAGATTCTAAACTAGTTTTGACTGGTTTCACATCTAGTGACCGGCATAGTTAAAAAATAGGTTCTAGATGCTATTTGAAAGGGTAAACGGGATCCAAAAATAGCCGAAATTGGTGGGCTTGTCCTACCTAAGCTCCTCAAGCTCAAAGACTCCTTGACTTGCACAAAATGGAGCATATAATTACAAAAGGGGTTGTTCTATGTTACATATGGTACATGAGTGATGAAAATCATTGTTGTGAGTTTTTGAAAAGTATTTATAAAACACATATGTTTGAAAAATAGTCCATCTGGCTCCCCACTACTTCATTGTGATCTATCTTTACATGCTTCCTCGACATCTTTGCCTCGGGCTACTGCCAACACTAGTGGAGTTTTCATGGTAGTAATTTCTCTACTCACAATAACAAACTGAAATTGATCATACCCTAAGTACAAATCACCCATTGATTATATGGAATGCCTAGCAAAATCTTCAGCAAACTCATCTCCTATAGGTCCTCTTCCTACATTTTTCATTGTGACTTTATACAAACTTTTCAAATCCTAGATGAAACAAAGTTCCCCATTCTTCTTTGGCACCATGAACCATCTATTTGAATATGGTGTTAAAGATGGTTCTAACATTGGCATGGATATTGTTTCCTTGAAAAGTCTCATCAATTAAGATAAATGTGCCTTTGGGACTAGAATAGGTCAAATATTCCATGGAATATGTGGCACTATAAAGATGATCATGCGTGGAACTTGTTTTTGATCAGCACATCCTATCTCATGTGGTAAAAGAGTGAAGCCTTTCTCGTGTCTCTTGATAACTTCTATAAATTATTTTCTCTCTTTCGCCATAAGAATTGATTTCTCTTCAAACTTAATGTCCTTTATAGTCTCATCAATAAAGTGATGTCCTATCAGCTCTCATCTTCTCAACATAGGGTTATCACAAACCCTCAAATACTATTCATAAATATCTCTTAGTAATGGTTGAACTATGGGCTTGATTTTCTTATCAATAGTCTTGTACTTGTATTTACATTCACTTCATGTTCTTGCAAAAACCATTTCCCACCATTGTCTCGCTCAAGAGTGGATCCTAGTGGAATTTTTGGTCAAATGATTCCCCATACTCCTTCAGTGATGGACAATCATTGAACTCATGCTCATAAGAGTCTATGGGGTGTTTTCTTAGATTCTTCATGTTTCTCACATGATTCACGCACACTCTCATGACTTGCAATGAGTTCAAACTAGATATGGATCAACTTCTTGCATAAGTAGATCCATTATCCATTTCTTTTATTTCTAGTCACATTTCGGATATCAATGGTTTCCCAACAATAGCTCCATAGGAACAATTATCGTGGACAAAGAAATGGAATTCTTATGAAACCCCCCCATTGGTCATAAGCATAAAATCATAAGCTCCTAGAAAAGCAGCCATTGTTTGCAGTCCTCATCCTTCATACATGTTCCCCGTCTATTGGCCAACTAAATTTGTCATAAAAATATAGAAGATATCACATTTATCTCTGATCAAGAGTTAATCAAGGAAAAAGCTAAACATGAATCTTTATCGTTTCTGAATTTTATTTCTACTTCTCTTGTTACTCTTGTTAGCGTTAGTGTCCATGTGAAAAGCCAAATGGCCATCGAACAGTTTTGTATATGTTCTCTAATAAAACATATAGTGGACTAGTTAGCCATAGACTATAAGTTGAACCGTATTTCTAAGATCTATGAAGTTTGTGCTCGTGCTCCCTCTGTACTATGTTTTTTCTACGTATTTTGTAGCCTCTATGCGGAGTACCGTGTGTGGTGCTTGGAGCTGAGCTTTCTACTATGAGAATATTGTCCTCGAGATCCTAAGAAGGAGAATGCACTATGGTGCATGCCATTGAACAAATTCATTGGTATCAAAGCATTTCAACGCAAAGTATTTGTTCCTTTTCTGTAAGCGAAGCAAGCACCCACCCACCCAAGGCTTTCTCCAATGTTTACGAGTAAGGCAGCAAACAAGGCATTGGCCTTGGCATACCTTGACATCCAAGTCACCGAATTCAACTTTGGCATTGTTGGCTACGCACAAGGGAGAACTTCAACAATCAAGGAAGATAGAGGTTCCTAGTACTTCCCAGGAGGTCACCCATCCCAGTATTGTTCCCCCTAGAGTTCGCTTAACCGTGGCAATCTCTTTCCACTAAGCTACACTTTTGTGGTGCATGAAGAAGGGAAAGACTAAGGTTCACATTATCTTCTATATGTTTTGGGCCCTCAAAGCTCAACTCTTTGCTTTCAAAGCCTATTTTTGAAGCATTTTTGGGGTGTGTTTTGCAGCCATTTTGAAGTATTTTTGTGCATGGTTCTCTGCACAGAGGTCCACGAACATCACGAGAAGTGTTCTTTGTAGTTCCTTGACAATGAATGTCCATCTTTTAGGTCTATATTTTCAGCCAGACTAGTTAATCTACAAGTTTCTTGAAAGGTTTTAGTTGTGGTGGGAGCAACCACCACAAGTCTATGCAAGTTTTTTAGCCTAAAGAATAGTGTTGAAGAACACTTACAAGTGTTTTTGGCTAGTGTTTGGGTAGTGAATTCAGCTTTTTAGTGCCATTGTATTGCATATATTGAGCACATACACATTATGTATGCTTCTTTTGATACTGCTTATGTTAATTCATGTGGTCATTGATGTAGTGATTACGTTTTTGCATAAAGGCTTTACATTTGATAAAGAGGGTTGTGCCGAGGTTTTCTTAACTGGGAGACACCTGGATGTCTGGATCTCTTCGATGATGGAGGTGGAAGACTCACCCAACCTTGCCATAGGAGATGTATGATAGTTGTTTATAGGTGTTCAATAATCATAGTTGGCTTCTTTTAGGTAACTCACTATAAATATTAGATTCCATGATTCACTATGCAAGTAGACATGTTAATACTTGGAGTTTTATGAGATTTTGACACTGGTCATATGTTCGTTTTTGAGAGGATACTCTCACAAACATTTTATAGATTCTTGGTTTTTATAAACAATACAATGGTTGATTTACTCCTTGATACACTTATTCGTGTGAGAACATTTATCCTCACATAGTGCTTTTGATTCGTCATTACTATTCCTTAATGCATTTTTCTTGGAAGGCTAGTGAATTCTCTTTGAGAATCTAACACTTGGTCATTCTTCTTTGAGCCTTAGTGGTGTTAGGACTCTTAGGACTCTTCTAGCTCCATTATCATCCTATTCAGTTCTCTACCATCATGGCATCAGAGGTCTCAGGCACATCTCGTAGATCAAGGTCTAGTGCCAGTGTTTCGAGGAGCTATAACTTGCAGAGCAACGATAATTTTGAGATCCAAAAATTTGATGGCACAAAGGTTTCTCTGTGGAAGAAGGGATTAAAGGTGTGTTGATTCAAAGGAGCGCATGGAAGCTAGTAAATGGAATCTCAAAGAAGCCTATTAGCATGGATTAAGATTATTGGGATGAGTTAGATGAAATGGATAGGTCTACCATTTGATTGCACCTAGAAGACAATGTTTAATTTTTTGCGTTAGATTGTGAAAGTGTAGAGGATTTTTGGAAGAAGTTATGCAATACATATGAAAAAGAGACAACATCAAATAAAGTGTATCTGATGAGAAATTTATATGACTTTTGCATGAAGGATAGAGATAGTATTGCTACTCATCTAAATGAGTTTGATGTTATATTTTCCCAGTTATACGCTCAAGAAATGGATATGGATAATGAAATGAAAGTAGTCTTGTTCTTATGCACCTTGCCATCATAATGGGATATGTTTTGCACAACTATTAGCAATAACACACCTAGTGGTAAACTTGTCTATGATGATATATGTGGAGGAATATTGATTGATGGGATTCATAGAAAATCTATGGTTGGCATAGAGAGTGGAGATGCATATAATGTTTGTGATTCTTACCCAGTAAAGAATCAGTAATGTGGCAAGAGCACAAACAAGGAAATGAATGGTCAATGGAATAAGAGTAGAAGTAAATCAAGGAAGAGGGATATCAAATGCCATTATTTTCATAGAAAAGGACACATGAAGAAAGTCTGTTATGCATTAAAGAATGCTAAAGGTAAAGGATAGAATGTTAATGGACATGTTAAATACCTACTTGTATCTTCTACTTAGCCTATGAAGATTGAAGAAGTTAATGCCATTTTTGATGATGCTGATGTGTTAGCACTTGATAGCACTATGTTAACTTAGGCTCTTATGGTTGATTGTCTTTCCCACATGTGGCTCCTAGATTCAGGTGCTTCTTTCCATGTGATGTCATATAGAGAATGGTTCTCTAATTATGGAGCAAAGTCTTTTAGTGCCATGAGACTTCATGAATCTTATTAATGTGATGTTGTGGGGATTGGAGATGTGGTAGTGCAGTTCATTGATGGTTAAAAATTTACTATGCATAATGAATGCCATGCACCTCAGGTATCACATAGTTTGATGTCATTTGGTCAACTTGTTGGCCTTGGTTACAAGGTGGTCTTCTATGCTCACTCCTTTTGCATATCAAAGGAAAATATGGTTATTGTAAGAACACTTGTTAGCTCTTAGTGAATAGCCTATGGCTTGTATTTAGCATGGCTGTTTGGGCCATATATCACATAGTGCAATGGAGAATCTTTCTCATTCTGACTACTTACCTATGTTATCTTTCTTTGATTTTTCATTTTGTTAGCATTGTCAATATGGAAAGAAAACTAGGAATGTGAATCCTCAATTTATCCTTTAGATCTCATTCATAAAAATGTGTGTGCTCATATGCCCTCAAGGTCATTAGGTGGTTCTCTTTACTTTGTCACTTTCATAGAAGATGCTTATAGAAAAGTCTAGATATATCCTATCAAAGCAAAGGATGAGGTATTGCCTACTTTCAAAAAATGGCTTTACATTTAGAGAATGGGGCTCAATATAACTCACATGAATTCAACCTTCTTTGTTAGTCTAGAGGAATGTGTAAAGAGTTTATAGCTCCTTATTGATGGAATTTAATACCTCAGATTTGCACCCTAGAAGTCAAATGAACCCAATACCTAGGTCCCTTCATATACCTTTTTTGCTACCCTATAGCCTACCCATGTTCTAGGATTGTGGTATCTTGTTCCATGCCCAAAATAATCTCCACCATTGTTCTATGGGGTAAATCCAATTGTAGAAAGGTAGGATCAACAACCATTTGTTTGTAGCCCTTGATCTTGCTTAATCCATACTTGGATCAAATCTAGATGCAATGGACCACATAAAATATACCCTTTCCCAAGTTAAGAAAGAGACTTTGGTTTCTATCCCTTGATTCAGGTTGATCATCACATAGGATCAATCCCAAA
Source organism: Ceratopteris richardii (assembly GCA_020310875.1). Taxonomy (NCBI): domain Eukaryota; kingdom Viridiplantae; phylum Streptophyta; class Polypodiopsida; order Polypodiales; family Pteridaceae; genus Ceratopteris; species Ceratopteris richardii. Next base: position 64,505,858 of record CM035420.1, read on the forward strand.
TCCAATGGCTTAGAAGTAACCTTCCTAACTATCCATCTATGGTCTACTTTAGACCTCATCTGAACTCAAAGTGAGGAACCTACAATGTCCAAAACTCTCACATGCTTCGCCCCATAATGGGAGCCTTACAAAGATAGAGTATTATGGAACAATGGTGGTATTATATAAGGTTCAAGCATCACGTAAGTTCATAGCTTTTGAAAACTTTGTTACCTTGGTCACATCCAAGATTTTGGTGAACATATCTACAAGTTTGTCCTTTTTACCTAAATCGGAGATTTTGAACTCTCTTCTAGACTTCTCTTATGCTTGCATCATCTACATATATGCATATCAAGTAAATCTTGTCATTTGTCTTCTTCATATACAAGGATGGATTTGTGTCACTTGCAGAGAGCCCACATCTCTCCAAGAAGTCCACTAGCCTATGACTCCAAGCCCTTGGGGCTTGCTTAAGGCATACAAGGCCTTCTCCAACCTACATACTTACGTAGGATGCTATGGATCTACATACCCTTGAGGTTGTTCCATGAACACCTCTTCTTGTAGGTCACCATCCAAGAAAGCATTAGCTATGTCCATTTGGTAGATAGGCCGCCTCCTTGCTACACATAGGGCTATGAGAGCTCTAATGGTAGCTTTTCTTGCCACATGTCCGAAATTATCCTCATAATCTAATGCTTGTCTCTATGTGAAGCCTTTGGCTACTATTGTAGCCTTGTACCTTGCCAAGCTACCATCTACATTCCTCTTTGCCTTCTACACCAACCTATTTTGGACTATCTTCATGCCTTCCATCTTGGGTACTAGTTCCCAAGTGTTGTTCTCCTTGGGGGCTTTGAGCTCTTCATACATAGCCTTCCTCCACTCGTGTTCTTGATCTTTTCCTCCTCATAAGAGTCTGGCTCTTGATCTCCAATGACATTCATCATGTATGAATAGTGCTTTGCCATGAAAGAGCCATAAATATACCTTTATGGGGGTGCCTTCTTCCTTGTAGACCTCCTCTTTTTACATTTGGTATACTGTTTCTTGAGTCTATTGAGCTTTCTCTTAGAACTAATGACCTCCTCAAGCTCTTCCTCTTCTGCATCATCTTGAGCTTCCCTAGTGTCATAGTCTATCTCTTGCAGCCTTCTATACTTGGATGTAGGGGATGTCCTTTCATAATCATAAGTGTAAGAGTGATGATATTCATGTACCTTAGATGTAGAAGCCTTTAGTCCACTAATTGTGATTGACTCTTGAGGTTGAATCAGTACATCAAAGTTTTCATACTCCCCTTGATCCTCCTCATACAACTTTGTCTTGCCCTTATCTCCATACCATGACCTTGACTCATCAAACACAACATCGCTTGTCTCTCATTTGAGTACGCAATGAATACACATTTCTCACTCCTCGGCTCTAGCTTTGTTCTCACTTCACTACGAATATGCAAAAAGCATACACATCCAAATAGCTTGAGGTTCCTCATGGTTGGTTTCTTGCCATAATAAACTTCATGTGGATTCAATTTGTGCACACCACTTGTGGGAACCCTGTTTATGAATAACAAGCTATATTCATAGCCTTAGCATAATAAGAGAATGGTAACATACCTTCATTTATGAGACATATAGCTATCTCAACCATGCATATTCTTCCTCTCTACCTAACCATTTTGTTGAGGAGTGTACTTACATGTAAAGTGCCTCTGTATGCCATTTTGCTGCAAGTACATTTTGCTACAAGTACCTTATGAATTACTTGGAGAAATACTCTCCCCTTCCATCTCACCTCAGTGTCTTGATGTGTGCATCACATTCTTTCTCAAGAATGGAGCTAAACTTTTGAAATCATCATGAAAACACTTATTATTTTTCCTTGATAACATATAGCCATACCTTTCTTGAGTCGTCATCAATGAAAGTGAGAAAGTACCTAGATTCTCTCAATGAAGCCTCTCTACGAGGGCCCCATACATATGAGTGTATAAGCTCCAAGAGCTTGGAGGATTTGTACTCACTCCTCGGAAATGGCTTCCGTCTTCAATGACCTACAAGACTTCCATGACTTCCATGGGGAGGGGTCCATCCTTATAAGATCCTCCAAACCTAAGTCATCCTACCCATGTTATAGGGTTGTGGTAGCTGATCCATGCCAAACTAATCTCCACCATTGATCTATGGGGTTACTGTTGAGATATGAAGCTCAACATGTGATGATCCATGATGACACATACCAGTTTTTCGTTTCTATGACATGTATAGTGGTCACGCCAGTATATGTAAGGGATACTTCATTGAGCTTTATTAGATTTATCTACCGAGAGTGATGGAATATTTGTTTCTTGCCAGCTCACTCATTCGAAGACATCAGGTTTTTCCTTATGTATTGATCTTTATATTTTGCACTTGTATTCTTGTTTTAGGTCATTCTTGTACGTTCCTTTTATGTAATAGAAGAAGAAGAAGATCATTCTTCCTTGCCTCAATCTGTGTGTGTGCTTCTCCTTAAGAGTGAGAGTGTGTGTGTGTGAGCTCTTTTCCTTATCTCCTTCCTCATGACATGGTATCAGAGCCAGCGTGGCTGTAGAGAGCTCGTTGAGAAGGTGACGATGAAGACTACACGGCAAGGCATGGAGAAAATGCAATTTCACAAATGGCCTCCGTCTGCTACCAAAATCGGCGTGAAGGTAGAAGACCTCAAAATATTTTTAGGAGTTATCCCTTTTGGGTCACTTTTTTTTTCTCAGATCGAAGTTTCAAAGCCATCTCGACCTCCCTTTTGAGCCCGCAAGGTGGGGCCCATAGAAAAACCTGGTCAGTTTCTAAAACTATAACTTGCATTGTGTTCCGTGACACTATATATTCCAAATCGAGAATTTCAAGTGATTCTGTGTACTATTGATACACGAAAACTTTGTTTTTCTGAGATCGAACTTGTTGAAGGCAAGGAAATCTAGAAAAATAAAATAAAAATAAAAAGAAAAAGACGGCTATGTTGAGATTAAAAAGGACATGTCGCAAGAAAAGGAAGTTACAAGAAAGGAGTTCGCGACAACCGTAAGGGAGAGAAGTTACGAGAAGAGAGAGAGCGACAAACGTAAGGAGAAAGTAAAAGTCCTAAGAAGAAAAGAAGACGTGATGAGAGGAAGCAGCGCAACAATCGTGGAGAAGAAGAAACTCTCCTGACAGGGATTTTGGGAGGACCGGAGAACAACTAGTTTTGCAGAAGTTATTATGTCTTCTGTTTTTGATGTAATCTTGTGGTGCATATTCAAATACGAACTATGAAGTTCTAATACTTGTAAATCTGTAATCGTGGCGCTTAGTCTACCAAAGAAATGAACAGCGAATATTTTTCAAAGCAAAAATTCTTATCTGTAAATCTTCTATTTTTTATTAAGTCTAATGAGAGATTCAGGCTGTTAGCATAGAGGCGCAATGAGAATTCATGCGTATGTGAATGTGTAAGAACCTGCAAATTCTTCGAAGTGTGATAATCTGAAAAGTGATTGTGCAATTCTGAACCAGAAAAGGTTACCGGAAAAGAAGCTTTCGATGAGTTTCGGTGAAATTCCGGTGAACTTTCAAAGATGTTTTCGGTGGAATCTCTGTGTGATGAAGATCAGTGCGCAATGGGAAAGATGATTGAAGCTGATCTGTCTTTTAATTCGATGTTGTGTTGAACCTTGGAGCCCTCAACACAATTGGCGATCCTACTGTATGGCTGACGTAGCCTCAAGAAATGCATGAGGGGCAGGCACAACCGTTTTGGTAAAGTATATTTTACAAGGGCACAGGCAAGAGCAGTGAACATGGAGATATCTTCAGACTTTTACGAGTGGTACGAGGCCGAGGAGCAGGAAGCTCTAGGCACTGATGAGGAACAGGGGGAAACAGGTGCAACAGAGGCAAGGTTAGTGGGTGGCATACTTGGAGCGTTATTCCTCATAGAAGCAACTGTAGGGGTAAGAAGACGACCCCAGTTTGACCCACTTGCAGGGGCGACCGGTCAGAGAACTAGGCGCACACCTCAACCATAGCCAATGGCTCAACCACCTCCTAATCCTAAAGTCAAAGCCACTCATTTCAGTGGAACCTCTAAGGAGGATGCTGATTGCCATGTGGCTCAATCCGAAATAAAATGGACAACAAATGGATATCCAGCTATGTACGGTGATGATATTAAACTTCAACAGTTTGCAACCATGTTGGAAGGACGAGCTATGAGCTGGTTCAGTCAATATGGCATTGCCCATTTTGCTGCATATGATGATTTAAAAATAACATTCTTGCAACGATTTAGAAAAGAAAAGACATCGTCCGATGTATTAAGGAATTTGAGGGCCATCAGACAAAAGACCATGCGCAAAAGTTCCGGACCTTAATGGAAAGGTTCCAAGGTAAGGAACGACCTACTGATGAGATGTTGGTAGGATTTTTTTTGAAAGGATTAAGGAGCACAATAAGACATACGGTGGCCAGTGTGGACATTGCAAATGGTTTTGATGTCTTAGTATTAGCAGCGGTGCGTGTTGAAAGAAGGTTTAGACGAGCCAAAAAGAAGCAGTCTGATTCTGGTTCAGAGGGTGAATAGGATTCAGCAACAGAGTCGGGCAAGAGTTCAAGTGATTATGACACTGATGACTATGATGATGAAATAGTGAAGACAAAGCATCATAAGCATAAAGCTAAGCACATTAAAGAGGAGGAATGGATTAATAAGTTAAAGAGACATCGATATTCTATACTAGCTCCAAAGGAGAAACGATTTTGTGATATGTGTGACAAAGAGGGACATACAACAACTCAGTGTTGGTATAACCCTAAGCATAGAGGGCAAAGTTCTCAGCAAGACAATCGAAATCTAAATGACGTAGCGGCCAATCAGGCGATTCCTATCCAAGGGCGAGGTAATTTCCAGAGACAACAACAAGTAAGACCCCCATGGAGAGATCAAGGGAATCAGCAAGGGAATAACCAACAGGGCAATCACCAAGGTCGACCACCAAGGGTAATGCCTTGTGGGTATTGTTCAGCTCCTGATCATTGGATAGGGCCGAATCGCCCTTCGTGGGTAAAGCATCATGAAGAAAGAGGTATACCTGTTGTGGTAGAGATTCGAATCTTGAGGTGGCAATTCAATGAGATGATCTCGAAGCTCATTCTGTGGTTATAGCAAAGGATCTTGTTCGTGTTCATTCAGTTTTTTTTATGTCTGAAGAAAGAAATTAGCATTGATTAAGGCCTTTATTAAATCTAGAAGGATTTTTGGCAAAGAAGAAAACGGGGGAGGATTTTTTTTCCCTTTTTTGTCTATTTTTAGCATAACATTACGTGGAGCAGTGAGGGAGTTTTTTTCAAGGGAGATTGACTCAGCTCTCGGGGAGCAGAAGATCATCCCGTGTCCTGCTGGAAAAAAAGGGGGAGGACGAAGGGCAGCGATAGCAGATGGATGGACTCTTCTTTGAGGATTAAAAATAAGTGAGGCCTCTCATGCCAAGCTGCAGCGCTACCTCCATACTGACTGTTGAAGAGGAATCTCTCGGGAAAATCGAAATCTCCCGAAAACAAAGCCTTGAATCTCAGGTGGAAGAAGGATCGTAGTCTGCAAGGGGTTTCACAGTAAGCATGTCAATCAAAATCCTTTCAGCCATTACTTCCCGCGCTGTTCGAGCTGCATGCTGAAGATAAGGAAAAGAGATCTGCGAAAGTCTAGGTAGAAATTTGAGGACACAGAGGGGAGAGTCTTTCTATCGGACATTCACCATCAGAGAGGAAAACGTGTTGCTGTTCAATTTTAATGTATGAAAAGCTATGTTCATTGAGGATGATCCTCGGTTGCTGCATGTCACCGCCATTGCTCTTGAAAGTCATGGGTTTACGCTATAACACAAGATGAGCATAATAACTACTTTGCACCTTCAAATGTTTGTGCTTCGAAGATTCAAGAATGCAATTCGGCCAATGGATCCATTCACATGTTGAAGACAAGGGTATTGAGCGCATGCATGCACACAGGTGAACAAGTACTTTGATTTGATGATCTTCATCCATTGGGTTGGCAAGTTTTTCTTCATACGATTCTTTTGATTACCTTTCCACAGCTCCCAGGATCAAAACATTTTGCACATAAAACTGTCAATAGTTTTGTTTGTTCAATTTTCACGTCTACATGTGTTGGATTATCTCGTGAACTTGAAATTACACCAGCAGTTAGTTTTTTTTCTGTATTTTCATGTGTGTGCATAGCTGCGTTATCTTCAACTAAGGAAATTAATGGTGGAATTTCACAAGAGAATTTGAATGAGAGATAAGGAGAGTCAATGTGAAGCAAGCAAGCTATCTACAAATCAAGAGACGGAACTTCTAGTCTGTTCCTATGCACTGCACTTGAACTAACATGGACAATGATATGTTTTCCATGCGGAACTGAGGATTAGAGGCTTGCAGTTATACCCAAAATAAACTACAGAGGCTGTTATATGACAAGTCTTTGCTTACTAAGGGCGATGGTAGAAACTGGTTGGATGGAGAGAAAAATTGAATACTGAGTGGTTGATACTTCTCCGAAGAATTTCAGGTTCTGTCGGGATGATGCTAGCAGAAATGAAGAATTCTAAAATACGGTTGTATCATCTATTTTAGAGCTCTTATTATGCTGTTATTTACATGAAAAAGTTGCGGATTTGATCTTTTCATAATCTAACGTTTTTAAGCACCTTCAGAAACATTCACCTTTTCTGTTATTTCTTTGGGTTGAGCATTGAACGTAAAGGTTCTGCTTAGGAGCATATTCATAATTCTTGAACGTATGCCTATGCTTTATGCATTCAAGTCCTCTACCATAAAGAACTACTTTCATGAAAAGAGCTCTATGATATTTCGATGGCCAAATGCAATTGTCCCACACATATTCCTTTCAGAGTGAATGCGTAGGATTTCGTACTTGATGGGAATGTGAATAATTTTCGCATGCCATTGGAAAATGTAAAGCACTGGATGTGATGGCTAAAATATTAAATAATGGATAAATGTGGATTGATTTGGGATTAGCGCAATACTGTGATTGTTACTTTAACCTCTGTAGTTTTAAACCATTGTTAGTAACGTCCATTGTAAGCATGTGCTATATCTGCATTAAATGAACAAAAACCCATTTAGTTGCATAGAGGTTGCATGTATAGCTTGTTACAAAGCATTTAAATCAAGAAAAGAACACATTGCTTAGGATCATGCATCAAATTATACAGGAAATGTATGTGTGTAAGCACGTTATGTTCTAATTATAAAGCTCAAGCTCAAATCCGATTAAATGTAATGAAATGTCCTCTAATATTGATTGTGTTTGCACCTCGGTACATGACCGATTGATGCCCTTGCTAATGTAGATATATGCTTGGATGTGAGCATGTGATCGTGGAAGTGTTTATAAGAATTGGCATCTTGCTTATCTTCATTCATGCCATGGAGAGGATTATGAGTATATATAAGGAAGTATAAGCAGTGCTTTAAAGACAAGCATGAAGTGATCTCCGAATGAGTTGTTCCCTCCTTTCCATGAACTCCTCGACACCGTCATTCGGTATAATCAGCATAATCAATAGGGACAACATCAACAACAGGGGTAGCAGGCGGCCCAGGCGAATGCCATGCTGATGGAATGGCTAGAGCAAACGGATAGAGCTCATGATGCACCCGGTACATCTGATCGAATGCACGTTGAGAAGACCAACCAATGGCAGTGTGATTGCAAACAATCTGGGAAAGGTAAAGAGGTTGAAGTGTTGGCAGTGACAAGATCAAGGAATAAAGGCCCTATTGATTGGCAGGAACAAAAACAAATCCGAGACAAGGTTTGGAAGTAGGTTCGAGATGAGTCTTCTAATTAGGCGAGGTGTGGAGGTCAGTCAGAGCAACAACAGGGTGTGAAAGTGATACCTCCCATAAAGGAGAGGGATAAGGCACCGAGTCAGAAAGGCTTCGCACATGATTGGTTTGATGAAATCATTAGCTCACCACTGCAATTGTCCTTGGATCAACTGTTATCTTTGGTACCTGTGTTTCGAGAGAAATTGTTGAAAAATCTACTTGGGTATCATGCAGAGCCCGAAGTTAGGTCGATCCCTTCTATCTCGGCTAACAGTATTGATCCAACAAACGTGGATTTTGTAGTACCAGTCATTCACGTGCAGTACAATCACCGACGATTTGCAGAAGTATTGCTTGATGGAGGATCACGAGTAAACATATTACCTGAGCATATTTTCATTGAAATGGGAAGAGGAGTATTGGCTCCAGCACCATTTCAGGTAAAAATGGCAGATCAAACACGAGTACAGCCAGTTGGCATTTTGAAGCAACAACAAATTATCATTTCCGGCATGACATTTATGGTTAATTTTGTGGTCATCCGAATGTCTGAGTCCGCATATCCGTATGAAATGTTGTTAGGGAGACCTTGGTTTCGGCTTGCCAAAGTCAAGCAGGATTGGGGCTTGAATGTAGTAATGATTACCAAGGGTAAAAAGCAGGTGACAATTCCTATGCGTGGACGAGAAAATATGTCGTTACAGGAAAGACCACTTATGGCTCAGACTATTAATTTGGCGGATGAGATTGAAGATAATGAAGAGGAAAAGTTTTTGCAAGCAAACCCTACGGTGGTGCCGGTATTAGAAGTCAATGTTGAAGGAGTATTAAGTAAGGATTATTGTGGTGGGCCAAAAGTAGAAGAGCCAGTTTCCAGTGAACAGGTGGCAGGTGCCCATTTACAAAAGATATTTGATCAACGTATGGACATTCCGGTGCAGTAGTAGATGGAACACCAGGAGGAAGAGATAATTACGTGGGCGGAAAAGATGTACGATCAGAAGTATGTAGGTTCTATGCGGGTGAAGGAAGAGGAGCTTCAAGAGGTTAATTTAGGCACCGATATGGAACCTAAGACGGTGCGGATTGGTAAAACATTGGAAGGTAAGTTTAAGGAGGATCTTATTTGCCTGCTTAGAGAGTATGTAGATGTGTTTGCTTGGGATTATACTCAAGTAAAAGGCATCGATCCGCAGTTGCATCAACATAGGATTAACTTGAAGACAGATGCGGTACCTGTGGCGCAACAAAGATATAGAAGGAATCCTAACTTTGCTAAACATGTGAAGGAAGAGATTGATAAATTGTTGGCAGTTGGATTTAAGTTAAATGCGGCAATGGTTATAGACCTGTTTCCTATGCCGTTTTGTGATGCAGTGTTGGATGCAATCGCACGCCATGAAATGTATAGTTTTTTGGATGGATTTTCCGGTTATAATCAGATCAGTGTGGCTGAGGAGGATCAACATAAAACAGCATTTATTACAGAATTTGGAGCTTATGTGTTTACTGTCATGAGTTTTGGCTTGAAGAATGGACCACCATCGTTCAACTATGTAGTGCATAAAGTATTTGAACCTTATCTACAGGACCTTATGGAGGTATTTGTCGACAATTTTTCGGTCTTCGGTGAAATGATTAAGCACTTACTACACCTGAAAGCATGTTTTGAAAGATGTCGGCAATTTCGGATCGTATTGAATCCATTTAAAAGTGTGATTGCGGTCAGAAGTGGTATTTTATTGGGCCATGTTATATCACAAGCAGGAATGGCTATTGATATTAAGAAAATTGAAGCTATAAGTACAGCTAAAGCACCGACTAACGTTAAAGAAGTAATGCGGTTTGTGGGTCAAATCAAGTGGCATTCCCGATACTTAAGATATTTAGCAAACATTTCCTTACCGCTGACGCATTTGACCAAGAAGGATGTTCCGTTTATGTGGGCTGATGCTCATGAGAAAGCATTTCAGTTATTAAAGAAGATGGTGTCGGTAGCACCCATTTTACAACCACCCGATTGGTCAGTGCCTTTTCACATATCGGATGTGGCCGTAGGAGCAGTTGTGATGAAGTAGAAAGACAAAGGATGGTATAGACCTCTCTATTATGCCAGTAGGGTATTGGCTGCGGTTGAAAGAAATTATCCGGTGACGAAAAGAGAAGCTTTGGCGATGGTATATGCCTTTAACAAGTTTTGACATTATTTGTTGGGCAATAAACTGGTTTTTCATGTGGGTCATCAGGCTTTGGTTTATTTAATTAAGAAGCCCTTATTAACAGGCCGATTAGCCAGGTGGATGCTTTTGTTACAGGAATTTGATTTTGTGATTGTGCATACTCCGGGGAAAGAGCATGCGATGGCAGATTATTTTAGTCAACTGGAATGAGGTGAAACACCCACTCGTGCACTTGATGTATTTCCGGATGCTGAACTGTTTACGGCGCAAGTGGTGGAGGCAGATTCATGGTATGAGCAGTTATTAGTTTTCTTGATGGAGGGTGCATTACCACAGTACTTTACACCTGATCAGAGGAGGAAGTTTGCTCTTAAAAGTAGGCCGTATTTGGTGATAGCAGGGGCATTGTACAAGAAGGGCGTGGATCAGGTTATCAGGAGATGTGTACCAGACTATGAACAATCAGCTGTGTTACAAGAAGCACATTCCGGTTCAGCAGGAGGTCATTTGTCAGGCGATATTACAGGAAAGAAAGTATTACAATCTGGGTTGTGGTGGTCGACGGTGTTAAAAGATGTGCATGAGTATGCCAAAGGATGTGTGATTTGCCAGAGGTTAGGCCAACCTAATAACTCTGACCGGATGACTGATCATCCGGTATTACCACTAGATCCTTTCCAAAAATGGGGCATGGATTTTGTGGGGCCTATTAAACCTACCACTCAGCGAGGTAATAGATATATATTGGTGGCAACCGATTATTGTACGAAATGGGTGGAAGCAGTGGAATTGAAAGATAATAAGGCAGCAAGTGTGGCCAAATTTCTTTATCGTAATATTATGACCAGGTTTGGGTGTCTGATTGAGTTAGTGAGTGATAGAGGTACTCATTTCCTGAATGAGGTGATTTCAAAATTAACAAGGATTCATTTAATCTTGCATAAAAACACTACAGCCTATCATCCTCAAGCGAATGGGCAGGCAAAAAGCACGAATAAAACTTTAATGTGTATTCTTAAAAAGTTAGTGCATAAAAATTAGAAAAATTGGGATTTTTTTCTTGATTCAGCTTTGTGGTCATTCAGAACAACATTTAAAGTGAAAACAGGTATGACACCTTTCCGATTGATCTATGGATTGGAGGCAGTAGTACCTATGGAGTTTTTAGTTCCTAGTTTGTGGATTACGGCAGAGAAGATGTCGCCTGAGTTATCGGTTAAACACAGGAGTAAATACCTTTTACAGATTGAGGAGGATCACCTGATAAGTGCATATATTACGGAGATGATTCAAAGGCAGCGACAAGCTTGTGTAAATCAGAATGTGAAGTTTAAGTTATTTAAAGAAGGTGATTGGGTGATGGTGTATAATTCTAAGCTAGGACCTCATCCAGGAAAGCTTACATTGAGATACAGGGGCCCATATCAGATTGTGCAAGATTTGGGTGAAGGCACTTTTCGAGTGGCAGATGTGTTTGACACATGAATGGACAAGCCAATAAATGGATTTAGGTTGAAATTATTTCAAGGGAAGCCGCCACATTTGGACTAGTTATGTGCTAATGTGGTGCAAGTCGTTCATGATCCAGAACAACATTTCAGCAATGTTTGTGATCATCGCAGTAAAAGAGTTTATTTCTCTACATTTTTATATGTGGTACAGTGTTTTTTGACCTCATGTTGGTCCAAAATTACATTAAGTAAATTTTTACGATTACAATGGAAACTTGGTTTACAGTTGCAGTTCAACAATGCGTTACGGGTTAGCCCAGGCCCAATGATGGATAATGAAGTGTTGCTGAATCAGGGTGTACAAACTAAGGAATATTCTGGGTCTACAAGTAATGATATGTTAGAAATAAGTATACTTCGTGTTCCGAGTCAACAGATCCATAAGAAGCAGAGGCATTGAGGGGAATATGAAAAGGAAGCTAGTATTCAACCAATGATTATCTTGCAAAGTACAATTTGTCAGAATTGCATGATTGGAAGTTTTTGCATTATACAATGTAGTATTGAGGAATTTAAATATCAATATCGTATTCTTGAAGTACGAATGAGTGTTCTATTCCATGATTCTTCTAGCACGAGTAGAAGATTGGTTAAGTGGGTTATTGATATGTGGGGCAATCGATTGTGGATGATTTTTATGATAATCCATACTACAATATTATTGAGTCGCATGAAGTGTTACGTGCGTAAGTATGTTCATCATTGTAGTAAGTGGCAGTTCAAGCATTCGCACTTGTGGAACGAATATTTTCAGTTCTACTTAAAGGCTTCCAGGATAATACTTTTTCCTGCGTTTTTTGTATTAGTGCCTGAATCAGGAGTCATGAGAGGGTGTATGAGAAAGAGAGAAGTTGTAGTGAGAAAAGAAGAAACCACAACGGAGGAGAGTGATAGTTCGTTACAGGATGATGAAGATGAAATATCAACGCCATCTACAATGACTAAGGGTGTGCAAACGCTTATGGGGTCATTCACAGACTTTAAAGCGGAAATTGATACACAGTCTACTCTGAATGAGAATTGGCTCAGAAGGATTGGATTATTACAGTTCGCTACATTGCCATGGGAGCGTTGGAGATGCAATTATGATGCAAAGAGCCAGCTAGAAATCATGTGGAAAACGAAGGGTCAGTTATCACTTCAGGTAAAATTTTCACTAGAATTAGTTGCAAAATTATTTCAATTGCCTATATACGATGATGTAGTCAGTCCAAAATGTTCGGAGGAGGCTTTGAAGAAAGACTTTGGACCCCGAGAAGGAAGACGGAAGTACTATATGATGAAGAATGCAAGCTATGTTCGAAGGGAGCAACTAAAATGGTATTTGGAAAGATTATGTTTTATCATTAAATATGATTCTATGTCTAGGGAGAATTTTGCACCTCTGGCCTATGCAGAGGTAGGTGGAAAAGTAAGTTGGGCTCATTGGGTGTATGATCACCTACATAGTGAGATCTTTGTTGGTGATAGGCGTAAAACACAAACAAATAGTCGATTATCAGCATATTTAGCCGCATTATTCGAGTTCGTGCAGCTAGTCAAAGGTCAGAAGATAGTGTGGCCAAAGGAGATCAATTTTCGTGGTCATCAAGTGATGAGTCGAGAGCAGGAACAATTAGCAGCAAAAGAGGTAATGGATAGACCTTCAGAGATGTCTGAAGATTTTCTTTGTGCCGGTTATATTGCACAAGAGATGAAATCGGTTAGTCAGAACATTCAACCTGATATAGGAGAAGCAGGGATACAAGAAGATATTTTGTTGCAGGTGCTAGATAGTGTTGAGCATCCGAAAGCATTCGGAACTGTTTTTAAGTTGTCTAGAAAAAGAAGAGTGGAGGAACAATTACAAGCAGTAGGCGAAAAAATGTTGAAGGATGTTAATACTTCAAATTATGATGTGCCAGGAATGAAGGAGAGGTTGCAGGAAGTTTCGGATTTCTTAGTTTTCCAAGAGGAAAGATTGTTTCAGCATGAACAGAAAAAAGTATTTATTAATGAGAATGATTATCAGTCTTTGCAAGAGAAGACTAAAACACTTCAGGAAGCATTGGATAAGAAGGTACGTATGTTGGAGGAATTGCAGAATGATAAGATGCAATATGTGATAGAATTGTCTAGTACAAAGAAGTCTATGCATGAATTTGAAGAATGGAAAAGTCTGTGCAAGCGCAAATTCAACAAGAAATGATGGATTTTCAGTAGTAAATGCTACTTTGCAGACGGAATAGGTAGTTCTTCAGTCAAGAATACAAGTCTTGCAGGAATTAGAAAAGCAGATATTAAAAGTTGAAGAGGTGGAGTTAGATGCTACGTTAATCACGAGGATGGATATAGGACTATTGAAGCAGCAAGTGCATAAATATGTTTAGGATATTTGGAAGGTTTTCCAAAGTTGGTGGCTTGGTATGTTTAAGCTTGAGTATGAACAGGTGTAGACATGCTTTGTTTCAAAGCATGAAAAAGATTTAGTATGTATAATTTCATAGCAACAGAAGCAGATTGAGGAGCAGATACATATTATTAGGGAATTGCGGGAACAGTTGTTGAAAAGGAAACTAGAAGAAAAGGTGGAGATATTTGATGCAAATTTTCAAGGGAAGCAGGATGGTGCAGAGGAGGATGTTGATAATTTGCAGAATTTGGAAGATTAAAGTGGAAAAAGAGCAGATTTCCAAACAGTCGCGAGAGATAATCTTTTGATCAAGGGATTGTTAAGTTCGAGTCTAATTTTTGACAAAATTACCCACCGGGCTATGCCAGGTGTTGAAGGCAAGGAAATCTGGAAAAATAAAATAAAAAGAAAAAGAAAAAGATGGCTATGTTGAGATTAAAAAGGACATGTCACAAGAAAAGGAAGTTACAAGAAAGGAGTTCGCGACAACCGTAAGGGAGAGAAGTTACGAGAAGAGAGAGAGCGATAAACGTAAGGAGGAAGTAAAAGTCCTAAGAAGAAAAGAAGACGTGATGAGAGGAAGCAACGCAACAACCGTGGAGAAGAAACTCTCTTGATAGGGATTTTGGGAGGACCGGAGAACAACTGGTTTCGCAGAAGTTATTATGTCTTCTATTTTTTATGTAATCTTGTGGTGCATATTCAAATACAAACTATGAAGTTCTAATACTTGTAAATCTGTAATCGTGGCGCTTAGTCTACCAAAGAAATGAACAGCGAATATTTTTCAAAGCAGAAATTCTTGTTTGTAAATCTTCTATTTTTTATTAAGTCTAATGAGAGATTCAGGTTGTTAGCACAGAGGCGCAATGAGAATTCATGCGTATGTGAATGGGTAAGAACCTGCAAATTCTTTGAAGTGTGATAATCTAAAAAGTGACTGTGCAATTCTGAACCAGAAAAGGTTACCAAAAAAGAAGCTTTCGGTGAGTTTCCGGTGAAATTCCGGTGAACTTTCAAAGATGTTTTTGGTGGAATCTCTGTGTGATGAAGATCAGTGCGCAATGGGAAAGATGATTGAAGCTGATCTGTCCTTTAATTCGATGTTGTGTTGAACCTTGGAACCCTCCACAGAACTGTCACGTCATAGTGCGACAGTGTTCAAGCAGAAGTGCTACTTGTAGTGTTTTGCAGTGTTGTGAATTGTTGCAAAAATGGCAATCGCAGATGGAATGAGTCACTTTATGAGCGATAAGTTGGACAAGAACAACTTCCATGCTTGGAGATTCAGAATGACAAATTTCCTAATGGGAAAACGTTATTGGAAGTACATCGAAGGAGAGAATGAAAATGCTCCACAGTTACTAGAAAGGAATCGGTCTGCAGACCAGTTAGGAGCATATGAGGAATGGAATCAAGGAGCATGAAAGGTAATGTATTGGCTATCTGTTAGCATACATGATAGCATGATTGGACACATATAGGATGCCAAGACTCCAAAAGAGGCTTGGAATAGTTTGTTCACTTTGTATGAGACTAATACAAAGGCATGGAAATCGCAACTCAAGAACGAGCTTCATACATTGGAAAAGAAGAGCATGTCGGTAAGTAACTACACTCGAAAAATCAAAAGCATATGTGAGTCACTTGCATGTATTGGCGTGAATGTAGATGTTGATGATAAGGTGGAAGTGTGCCTTCATGGATTAGGAGCTGCATATAAGCAGTTCAGAACTTCCATACAGACCAAGGAAAATATTCCAAATTTTGCTGATTCGATATCTATGCTGATTATTGAAGAAAAGAATCTTGGTGAGGATTCAAACTCCCAAGGAAAGCCCAGTTCTCAGCAGGTATTCTACTCTGGCAGAGGAAGAGGCAGAGGTAGAGGTTTTGGAAGTGGAAGAGGAAACAGTAACCAAGATTAAGGTCAACAACAGAATCATGCAGGAGGAAGAGGACATTTTTGAGGCAGCGGGAGCCAAAGAGGTCGCAGGAATTTCCAAAGAAATGATTTAGGTAATGATAGTAAAGGATGCTAGAATTGTGGTAAACCTGGACACTTTGAACATGATTGTAGGTTGAAGAATCAAAATAACAGAAGGCAGCAAAACAACTATGCATCCACAAGTGCAAATGATTTCGAGAAGCTGTTTATGGTTCAACATCACATGATGAATATGATGTCTGTCGGTGTTTCAAAATCGAATGATAATGTTTGGTATGTTGATTCAGGTGCTTCAAATCACATGAAGAGTCATGTAGAATAATTTAGTAGTTGTAGAAAATGCAAGTTCTTAGATATCTTGAAACAGGTGATGATACATCGCATCCTATTGAGCATAAACGAAACATAGCATTGTCTATGGACGACGGGAAGGTAAAACATCTTGCTAATGTGTTGCATGTTCCAAATATAACAAAGAATTTGGTTTTTGTTGGACAAATGGTTGACCAGGGATGACAAGTCAGGTTCAATGCTGATGGATTATATGTAGAAGAGTATAAGTAGGATGGACGATTGGTTGCCAAAGGAAACAAAGTGGGTAGGATGTTCACCTTAAATGTGTAGATTCCTGAATTGAATGCAGCAATGTTTGCAAAAGGTGTAGGAGTTATTGCAGATATAGAGATGTGGCACAAACGGATTGGACATGTAAACTTGCAAAGGTTGAAATTGATGCAGTCAAAGGAGATTGTCCATGGACTACCAAATTTCAAAGTTGCAAAAATGCAAAAGGTATGTGCAGCATGTCAAGTTTGTAAAGAGTCAAGAGCATCATTTCCACATGACAAGCATGTTAGTGAGAATGTACTAGAAGTAGTATATACAGATGTTTGGGGTCCAGCAAAGACCACATCTATGGGCAGTTGCAGGTTTTATGTTACTTTCATTGATGACCATACACACAAAGTATGGGTATATTTCACAAAAGAGAAGAGCAAGGTGTTCACTCACTTCTAGAATTTTAAAGCTATGGTGGAAAAGCAGGCACAAAAGTACATTCAGACATTAAGATCTGATGGAGGAATTGAATACATGTCAAATGAGTTCAGTAATTTTCTAAAAAAATCATGGAATTTGGCGTTAGTTTTCATGCAGGTACACACCCGAGACGAATGGTGTTGTTGAATGCAAAAATAGACTATTGCAGAAATAGCAAGAGCCTTGATGGCTGAGAAGAATATGCCTCATTGTTATTGGGCAGAAGCTATGCATACTGCTGTATACATCATGACCAGAACTCTGACTACTGCTGTACATCAAGTTACACCTGAAGAGAACTTTATAGGTAAAAAGCCAAACTTATCACATTTGAAAGTTTTTTGTTGTATTGCATATGTACATGTTCCAGATCAGTTGAGGATGAAGCTTGATCTGAAAGCAAAAAAATGTGTCTTCATTGGATACTCCCTTGAGAAAAAGGGGTACAAATGTTACCCACTCACACGAGAGGTGAAGGTGAGCAGAGATGTGGTATTTGATGAAATGTCAAGCTTCTATGCAGATGCCAAAGAAGGACTGAATCTTGAACCAAGTGACAAAGAAAATGCTAAGAAATCAAGTGTAGAATCTCAAGTTTTGAGTGGACCAAATGCATCACAAAGCAGTAGTTCCAACTCAAATCCATGGAGTGAAAGATTGCGTGGAAATTTTAGTCCATCAAATACATCCAAGAAAGGTACAGAAAAGCTTTATGTTGGTAGTAAAACATGTGCAGGTGTTGAAGATGTTGGTGGAAATTCAAGTGGTTTAGAAAAGAGTCTTGATGAGGAACTTGGACTGCCCTCTGTGAAGACTCTAGGAGTAAGAAGGGCACATGCACATGATACAAGGAGAAGTGACCCAGGACCAAGAAGATCTAGGATGATGCATAATTCAGTGCAACGATTGACATATGATAGTTACATGGCTTGCCATTGTGCTTACATGACAAAGGTAATACAAGATGCTGAACCTTCTTGTTTTGAAGATGCAATTGGTAATGCAGATTGGGAAAAAGCTATGGATGAGGAGATGGCTACACTTTATGGAAATGATATATGGAAGTCGGTTCCATTGCCACAAGGAAAGCAACCCATAGGCTACAAATGGGTTTACAAGGTAAACCATAATGCTGATGGTAGCATAAGCAGGTATAAAGCACGATTGGTAGTTAAAGGTTATGCACAGACATATGGCATTGATTATGAGGAAACATTCAGCCCTGTAGCTAAAATGTCTATGGTCAGAGCACTTGTTGCATTAGCTACAACAAAAGGATGGACTTTGCATCAGATGGATGTGAAGAATGCTTTCTTTCCTACATGGTGAGTTACAGGAAGAAGTATATATGGACCAGCCACAAGGATATGAAGATTCAAAGCATCCAAAATATGTTTCCAGGTTGCAAAAGGCATTGTATGGGCTGAAGCAAGCCCCTCGTGCATGGCATGCAAGGATTGTTGATTACTTAACCAACATTGGGTTCTCTATGTGTGATGCAGATCACTCACTATATGCAAGGAAGGTTGATGATGGCATCACTATTGTGGCTATTCATGTTGATGACCTGATTGTAGGTGGTGATAATGAAGAAAGCATCAAAGAGGTAAAGAAACTTCTTATGCAGGAATTGGACATGAAAGATCTTGGTGTGCTGCACTATTTCTTGGGCATTGATTTTATACATACAGAAACAGGTATATGGATGTCGCAAAGGCAATATGCCCTGAATATGCTGCAAAAGTATAGTATGTCTGATTGTAAATCAAGTTCTATGTCATTAGATCAGAATTTGAAATTGGATACTACATCAGGTGAAGCATTGGAAAATGCTACTATGTACAAGAAAATTGTGGGAAGTCTTATATATCTCACATTACAAGGCGTGATCTAAGTTATACTGTTGGACTTGAAAGTCAATTTGTGTAGGTTCCCATGAATCCACATTTGTATGCTCTCACGTGCACTCTATGTTATGTGAGTGCTACTTTGGATTATGCATTGTTTTATGAAGGTGGTGTAGATTTGTAGGTCCATGGATACACCGATGGAGATTGGGCTAGTAGTACTCCAGATAGAAGATCTACTAGTGGCTTTCTTTTCTCACTTAGGGGGTGCAACTATTACATAGAGCAGTAAGAAGCAACACACTGTTGCTTTGTCGAGTACAAAGGTTGAGTATAAAGGTGCTGCAATGGTAGCATGTGAGGCATCATGGTTGGAGATGTTACTTGCGGATTTAGGTGTGGAAGTGCAGAAGCCAGGTATCACTATCTATTGTGATAATATTAGCAGCATACAGTTAGCACGGAACCCTATTTTCCATGCTAGAACAAAGCATATCAAGGTACATTATCATTTCATCAAAGAGAAGATATTAGCCGGTGATATTCATCTTGTTTATGTGAGAACAAATGAGCAGGTTACTTATATTTTCACCAAACCACTTGGAGCTGAGAAGTTGAAGAAGTTTGGGGAGATGCTTGGATTACAGGATATGGCATTGATCTTGAGGGGGAGTGTTGAGATATAAAGCTCAACATGTGATGATCCAGGATGACACGTACTAGTTTTTCATTTATATGAAATGTATATTGGTCATGCCGGTATATGTCTTGGATACTTCATTGAGCTTTATTAGATTTATCTACCGAGAGTGATGGCACATTTATTTCCTACTAGCTCACTCATTCACGGACATTAGGTTTTTGCTTATGTACTGATCTTTATATATTGCACTTGTTGTATTCTTGTTTTAGGTCATTCTTGTACGTTCCTTTTATGTAATAGAAGAAGAAGAAGAAGATCATTCTTCCTTGCCTCCATCTGTGTGTGTGATTCTTCTTGAGAGTGAGAGAGTGTGTGTAAGCTCTCTTCCTTATCTCCTTCCTCGTGAAAATTATCCAATGGTAGAAAAGTAGGATAAAAAATCATTTGTTTATAGCCCTTGATCTAGCATAATCCACACTTAGTATTATTTTAGATCTAATAGCCCAAATCAAATATACCCTTCCCCAAGTTAAGAAAACTACTCTCATTTCTAGCCCTTGATTTAGGTTGATCCTCATATAGGATCAATCCCAAATCCAATGGTTTACAAGTAACCTTCTTAACTATACATCTATTGTGTACTCTAGACCTCATCTGACCTCAAAGTTAGGAACCTACCAATGTCCAACACCCACATGGCTTCTCCTTATAATAGGGGCATTACAAAATAGAGTGTTACAGAACAATGGTGGTATTACATAGGGTTGAGGCATTGAGCATATCTACCCCCCCCCCCCCCCCCCCCCCCCCCAGTGTCCACCTAGAGATTGCATAATTCACACTTTCAACACTTATACCCCAATACAGAATGGTGTAGCTGAAAGGTTGAATATAAATATTTAGGATAGAGTAGTATCTATGTTGCGTCATGCGAACCTTTCACAAATCTTTTGGGCAAAAGCACTATTGACTACTGTTCACATGATTAACTTTCACCTAGCACTGCCAAGGGTCTAAAAGTGGAACAAGGGCTATGGAAAGGAAAGCCACCATATTATGATCATCTTCAAGTTTTTGGGTGTGAAGCATATGTTCATATACCCAACAATTTTCATTCACATATGATGTCATATATCTTTCCTCTTCTAATGCTTCTACCAAATAAAACTACTACAAGCGATCTATTGTAAGTGAATTAATCAATAACTACTTTATCGCATCAAGGCGCAATATCTATCCTAATGTATTTAGAGTGATCAATATCTCTGCATGATTTAAGTTTCAAATCTTGTCTGAGAGTCCAATACTTGGGAATAGTTTGAAGTCTTGCTCTATAATAATTTTGTGCCACCAAATGAGAGTTCTAAGGCAGAGAAGTATAGGAGGTACTTTTTAAAGTACTTGACTCTGCTCTAGTGTTTCTTGAAGTTCATAAGAGTATCTTTGGACATAGAGAAACCATCTGACCTTTAGTGAGAAAGGAACATTCTCAGTCTTTAGCACAGGCTACAAAGATGGCTCTAATCTATGAGGATAGTCATAAGGGTATGGTCTCCTAGGTAAAAGGTCCTCATGGACTAAGATGAGTCAGCTCTTTTTCACTAGTACTCCTATCTTGACGAGTGCAAAACCTTAGAAATCACAAAGAAGGTGCCTTCTACACTAGATGTTGTGCTTTCCCTATGAGGAGATGGACTAATGGGTTCCAGAACTACTCTACACCTGCCAAGTTAACTCTAGGGATGCTTAATATACTCCTTTAGCTTCACAATAATGCATTTGGAACCACCAAGTTCTTTGGATCATCACTCCCAGAAGGTTGCATCAAAATAGATAACTTGCATGTACTAGAAATGTGAAGAAATCTTCTATTTTGGGAATAGAAGTCCTCAATGACTTGTTCAAAGCTCACAACTTGGTATGAGTTGACCAAAGAGATTTTTGACACATCTAGTTAGAGTTTTTTGCTAAGTAAATCAAGTTATTTCATCAATTTAGCCACATCGTACACTGAGAAATAAATCTAACAAGTCAAGGGGGTCATTCAACATTTTAGGATCTAGAACATGTGCACACACTATCATCATCTATGTTCCACATCTCAAATCCCCTAAACCAAATGTGATGAAAATTGATGCAATTAGTAGACACTCTAGTTTAACTAACCCAAATAACTTTCACAATATCACTATAATGATAAATATGCTAGGCTTGCTAGTTGCACCAACAACTCCCCTCAAGGCTAAGATGCATGATTCTTTAATCTTTAATGATTTTTTGCAAGTCAATCATTGATTTGAACATTTTTAGTTTGCTTCCATCCAATGTCTCTGTCATCATATCTGCACATTGTTGATGTGTAGATACATATGATAGTTGTATCTCCTTACTCATAATGTTTTCCCTGACATAATGGTAGTGAACTTCTATATTTTTAGTCTTGACATGATAGATTTGGTTAGCACCAAGATGTAGTGAACTAATGTTTTCTCCAAATATATATGGAGTAGAAGTATTCAACCCTAAATCTAAATATAGGGTCTTAACCCACATAACTTCTTGTGTAGCATTTGCAAGTCCTATGTATTCAACTTTTGTTGATAAGAGAAATTGTGGGTTCCTTATTTTGAGACTATGAGATCAATTTGGTACCTCCAAAGTAAGATAGCTTGAAGTGCTTTGCTAGTCCTCTTTTGAACCTACCCAATCTGCATTCGAAAAGAGTTTACAATCTATATTAGATGAATATGGATAGTACAATACTTAATTGATCCAGCCAAGTTAACTCCAATGATGCTTAATAGACGTCTTTAGATTCACAATAATACATTTGGATCCACCAAGTGCTTTGAAGAATCATTCCCAAAAGTTTGCATCAAAACAAATAACTAGCATGTACTAGAAATGTGGAGAAACCTTCTATTTTGGGAGTAGAAGTGATAAGTGATTTTCTCGGAGCTCACAACCTAGTATGAATAGAATAGAGATATCTTGCACACATCTAATCATAGAGTGTAGCTAACTAAACCAATTCATTTCATCAATTTAGCCACACCATACACTAAGAAATAAATCCAACAAGTGAGGGGGGTCATCATCACATTTTAGGATCTAAAAGATGTGCAGACATAGTCATCTTCTATGATTATTATCTCAAGATACCATAAACCAAATGTGATGACAGTTGAGATATGAGTAGGAGAGACTTCAACCTAACTAAAAGAACTTAAAGTATTGAAAATAAGTGAGTACACATAGAGGAAGCATTTTCACAATATCATTGTGATGATGAATATGGTGCAGAGAACAATAGACAAAGATATAATTTAAGAAATCTATCAAACTATATATGATAATCACCATAATATACAAGGGAAGTATAGTGGGCTAGAATAAAGTAGTATGAGATCAATGTAGGCTAACTAAAGTAGCTCAATGCCTCTTAGAATGGCTCACTCTACCCTAAAACTAAAAGCGTGTCTATTTATACTAATCACTTGAGCTTGAATTCAAATTTTGTCTCACCTAAATGTGATCCTACGCTTTAGGAATGTTTTGAATTGATTATTCCTACCACATGAGTCATGGTTTTAGCTTCATAACTTCATAGGATTCCTTTCTTGGATTTTACATTTATCCAAGGTAAGGACATCCAAATTTACATGCAAGTTTTCATATGTGGTTCTCTCTTGTCAAGAACTAAATCTATGTGTAGTCCTAAGCCTTTAGCAATGCACTTAGGCTTGCTACTTCCAAAAACATTCTTGAGTGGCATAAATAAGGTATGCCTTTCCTAATACCGAACTCATTGTTATGAGAGAAGTCCTTAGAAGATAACCTTTCAAGATACTTTCCACATTGGTTCTACACATAAGATCATTAGTTCTCAACATTTTAGAAAGTTATATTTAGACGCTATGCTGTTAGGGTATGCCTACATAATTGTGTTGGCCATTGCGAAGGGAATGAGTACATGGGATTGATGATCACTAATAGGTATACCCATTTAGATGCACTCTTATGAGGATAGATTGGATTTTGAAATAGCATGAATGGACCATTCTCAACTAGTTCTAAGTGAAAAATGGCATGTTAGGAAACTAGTCATAGTAATGGCTTCACATGTTCACCAGTTTGAACACAAAGGATGGAAATTATTGATCATTGCAGAGCAAGATCTCCAAGAGACTTGGTTGGTGATCTGAAGCAAGCTACTCAAGATTGATTGTAATCTATTTATTTCTCATATTTTGTGTATTCATCTTATATAGTGATGGATTCTTACAATCAGGGAAACTCTAGTTGGAATGCTCATGTACTTTCAGATAAAGTAAAAGTAGAATTCCAAGATTTAATTTTTAAAGAATTACCTTTGATTTTACCTCCTTGTAGAAACATTGAGCATAGGATCCAATTGGTGCAAAGAGCACTTCCAACTGCTAGACTCCCATTTCCAATGATCTTGTAGGAGGAAAATGAAGTTCGCAAGGTCATGGATGAATATATAGAGAAACGGCTTATCAAACCTAGCTATTCAACCTTCGCAACATTAGTTCTTCTAGTGAAGAAGGGAGATGGATCTTATAGGATGTGCATTGACTATAGGGCCCTCAATAAGCTTACCATCAGCCAAAGGTATCCCATGCCTAGGATAGATGATGTACTTGATTTTCTAATTGGAGCAATTGTATATAGTAAGACCGATTTGAAAATGTCTACCACCAAAAAAGGAGGATGATGTATATAAAACAAATTTCAAGGCATGTTTTGGGCATTATGAGTATTTATGTATGACATTCAATTTGACTAATGCACCTACTACTTTCATGATGTTAATGAATGATATGTTTAATCTATTCATTCTAGAATTTATTGTGGACTTTATAGATGATGTGTTGGTATATAATATGGCTATACATGAGCATGAAAGGCATTAAAGATTAACGTTAAATAGATTGAAAGAAAACCAATTTTTTAATCTAGATAAAAATTAGTTGTTTCTTGAAGACATGGAGTATTTAGGGCATGTGGTCTTGGCGCATGAGGTTCAAATCGATCTCAAGAAATTCTTAGTTGTTCTAGCATGGCCTACTTGTCAAGATGAGGGGTATTTAAGATTATGTTTAAGAATTTTTTTTTCTATAAAAAACCTCAGTTATTCTAGCATGTGCTATTACTCACGATGAGGGTAGTTATGATCATTTTTTAGGAATTTCCAATTTGTATCAAAGACCGATGCTAATTGCACCATAGTGGCATCCCTGATCCAAGATGGTAGCCCTATAGCTTTTGAAAGCAAAAAGTTGAGCACAATGCAATTTTTCAATGCATGAGTAGGATTTTTATGTAGTGGTGCATGCTTGTAAAGACTAGATATATTATCTTTATGGTGTAGACTTTAAGGTATACATAGAGAACCATACACTTAACTACTTTTGTAGTAAACTAGATCTTCAAAGTAGATAGACACATTGGGTTGAGTGCATGCGAGAGTTTCACATGGCAATGCTATGTATAATGCAAAGATAACGTTGTAGCTAATTCATTATTATGAATATCATATCAAATGGGATTTACAGTTCTAGAAAGCTCGTTGGTTCAAGAGACAAAGGAAGCATAGGTGGAAGACCCACAGATTTGAAAAATCATTAGAGCCATCATTATTCCTTCTATTATAGGCAATGAGTGAGTTCTAGATATTTTCTCCCCTAATAAAGCAAGGAACTCAAGTCCATGCTCCAATTTTCCAATGGAGACAAGGATATTGAAACAAAAATGAAAGATTTGGATACTAGATTTTGGGGGATTTAAGAACAAAAATTATCCATGATAACCACGATCTTCCTGGCACATGGCATCCTCATGTTTACAAGATCATTCAACTTGCTAGAAGAACATTCTAGTGGCTTGATTATCTAGAGATGTTCACACATATCTTTAACAATGCTTTACATGTCATGTCAACAAGGAAGACATGATTAAGACATCGAGTCTTTACATCCTTAAGTTTACAATCCTAGAGCATATATGGGATAATGTATCTATGGAATTCATAGTGGGATTACTAAGGAGCCAAAAGAATTAGGATGCTATCCTAGTAGTGGTAGATAGATTGATCAAGATGCCTTACTTCATACCTACACATGAGACGATAGAAGCCACATAGGTAGCATATCTACTTATGCATCACTTCATAGTGCATGGGTTACTCACATCCATAGTTTTTATAGGGATGTTAGATTTATAAGAAACTTCTCGAAGTTTTTATTTGAAAAATTGAAAGTGTCATTAAAAATGAGTATTGGTGACCATTGATAGATAGATGGTCAAATCGAGAGGTTCAATCAACTACTAGAAGACATGTTGAGAGCATATGTGTTTAAGAGCCAAACACATTGGGATAGTTACTTGCCATTAGTAGAGATTGCTTATAAAAAAAGACCTCATAAAGTGATAAGAATGTCTCCTTTTGAGATGAACTATGGCATGAATCCTAGTCCTTTCAATACTATAGGAATGCCAAAGAAATTTCCTAGTACTTCTGAGTTCCTAGCAAACCTCTGAGATAAATTACAAATAGTGAAATCCAAGATGCATAAAGTAGCTGATAGGGGAAAAAATTATACTAACAAGAATAGTTCTCCTAGAATCTCTAAGAAAGGAGACAAAGTTTTTCTTCAAGTGCAAGCTAGATCTAGTTCACTATCCACAAAAAGTACACTAAGATTTTGCCAAGGTTTTGTGGACCTTCGAAGATATTCAAGAATCTTAGTGATGTTGCTTACCCATTAGAGCTTCCTTGGAAATGTAGACTCCATCTAGTGTTTCATGTTAGCAAACTTCAAAAGTATATTCGTAGAGAGGATAATCTAATATTGTTTCTTCACAAGAAAGAGACAACATAGATCATGAGGTATTTCGATGGTGATGCATCATGGTGGAGTCTCGTACTCAAGAGCTCCGTGACAATATCCTCATACTATAAGAGTGAGCTCTAAATGTCACACACAATACTCTACATGGAGGCTACAAAATACATAGAAAACATAGTACATAGGGAGCACAAACACAAAATTCTTAGGTTTTACGAATGCGATTGAATATTGAGTCTCTCAATGACTAGGCCACTATATGTTTTAGTATAGAACATATACAAGAGTTTTGGAGGGCCATTTGGCCTTTCACATGGACACGAACAGTAATAATCTCCCACTAGAGGCTAATATGACCAAAGTGAATATGGGAAAAATAATAAAGAATTATAAAGAATATGTGAATGTAAGTACATGAACTTTACCTCCGACTTGATGGGCATGTTACATAGTATACATGTAGCTATGTAAGATCATGAATCAAGTAACCCCCATCAAGTGATGATAGTGTGAAAAACTATCCTTTGGTAACACTTTAGTCAAAGCATTTACTATAGAGAGTACACACATGGAGCAAAATGAAAAGAAGAGTGGTCTTAGAGTGTGAGACTCAAAAGGAGTAGACCATGAAATGAGTAAAATCACATGGATTCGCAATGAGATTGCCAAGAGCATTGAGTAGGGTCCTCAAACTTCTAATCAAGTACAAATAGGGGGAGAGGCCATCCTTATATAGATTTAGGAGGGGCTCTCCAAAGTACATCTCATGTGGCATAATTCCCCTCAAAGGAGAATGAATACAATGGTAGAAGCAAATCACAAGGTACCCAAATACAAAGGATATAATATAAAATGGAAATGTAATGGAAATAGAGTGTCTTCAAGATACAAAAAGGAGATGCACTCTCATATTCTCAACACCCCCTCTACAGCTCCATTTTGTAGTGTATGGATGCTGCTAGGGTATGAGAGAAAGGTCCACCAAGAATGTATTATCCATAGCCTCCAAGTGTAGTCAACCATGCAAGATCACCACGTGCTTCATAATATTTCCACCAAATGGATCAAGCGGATGCTCTAGAGGAACATTGCCAATGAAGAACAAGAACTGAACAGGATCTCACTAGTGGAGAACACCTCCACGTAGGATAGGTAGGATGACTCCATGTGGTACATAGGAACCTCCAAAGCTTTGACAGTATCCACCATGAGATGTGTATCACCAAAACGTAGGCCTTGCATAAATGAAATATAAAGCATGAAGTATAAACTCACAATCACATGGTAGTACATCTATATGTCGTAATCTTTCATGGAATGTATGAAGTTCTAATGTGTGTCACTAGGACCATGGAATCCTCCTCTAAACTAAGAAGCTGGCTCAGAAAAGGACCTAATTGAGTGGTGAATCCAAGTAGATGGAGGAGTATCATGTGGTAACTAAAAGGATGTTGGACGCCATGAATGGAGAAGTACATGCTCAGAATGCTGCTTTAGACGAGGTAAGTGGACTCTCGAAGGTAGGAATTGAAGCTCACATGTCAATGATCTCGAAGTAATGCCCAACTGAAGTTGAGTGGAAATATAAATCTTTGATGGTATGATAGGATGTGTAACCAACTGAGCTATAAGCTGAGATGGTGTCTCTGATTGCTCCTGCTCCAAAACTACGTCATGATCAGGAAGGTCATGTACAAAGACAGCATGCTCCACAAACTGTGGTTGTTCAATACCAGAATGATCCCCCTTTTGAAGCAGAAATGGGAGGATCCAAAAGGGATGAATACTTAGAGTATTCATGAACGGTGCAGTCTTTGATTACTATAACTGAGTGACTCCTTGGGTTGTAGAGTTTGTATGCCTTTTGTTGGTTACTATACCCGATGAAAATATACTACTTATGCCTATCATCAAGGCCTTGGACATAGGCATCACTACCAAAGATGCAAAAATAGCTCACACTTGGTTTCTTCTGAAAGTAATCGTCAAATGGTGTTTGGTTCTCCAAGACATCTAAAAACCCTCTATTCTGAATATGTGATGTTGTCTCTTGTGAGAGATGGATGGATACCTCAAGGAAGTGAGGTGACACTACTAGAACCTGCATTGTACTAGCCCTAATAAACTTTTGATTTATGAAAAAGGCCCTTTAAGCTTGCAAATGATACCAATAAAGTACCTATGTACTTTGGAGTTGATGCTTGAAACAATTAATCCAAAATAGACTAGTTCAAGAATAGTTAGTGTTGAAGAACTTCTTATTTTAGTCCATACATTTTCTATCTTTTTTACTCAA
Organism: Ceratopteris richardii; assembly: GCA_020310875.1. NCBI lineage: Eukaryota > Viridiplantae > Streptophyta > Polypodiopsida > Polypodiales > Pteridaceae > Ceratopteris > Ceratopteris richardii. The sequence goes on from CM035420.1 coordinate 64,534,444, forward strand.
CTCACAGTATAGTAACATTTGATAAAATTACTTTCAAGGGAATTCAATTAGCTTAGATAGCTAATGATTGCAAGTAGAATCATCTAAAATGATCAACTATGCTATGAGAAATAAGTTTAGCAAACCAAAGCTTACCCTCGACTTTTTAGGAAGCAACTAGTACATGACTAGAGAGCACTTCGAAGACGATTTCTCCCAAATGCCTAAACCAAATACCTTGAAATTTTGATAGAACAAAGTAGACTTCAAGTTGGTTGCAACATACCAAAGATTATCAACAATGGTTAAGTATTAACTGAGATATGACTAGAAGAAGTTGACTATTCTGAGTAGTCATAGCAGAGAAGTAGACAGAGATGTTCAATGAGCTATATGTATTATATAACATGATTATACAAAGGCATTGGCATTGTAATGATGCTCAATGATGATGGACAGAGTGAGCTATGGTGTGTGCTACTCAATCTCTACAGATGATCAAGAATTGAGCTCTAAAAGGAGGCCACTACTCTGTGAGATTTTACAATGTCTTTTTCTAAGTATTTGTTCAAATTTTGAATTTTGAATTCAAACTTGGCTTCAGCTAAAAGTGACTCCATTGATTTAGGAGTTATCCTCACATCTTTAACTCTCAACCAATCTTCCTCCTATCTCCATGAGATACAAACTTTTACAAGATTCTCCCAATGATTAAAGGTTTACAATAGTAAATCATCAAGTAGTTATAGGCTATGAGATCTTGAAGAATTCAAATTTTGGAAGTCCAAGTGCAAAGGAAAAGTCAAGAAATTGGAAGACATTCCAGATTCATCCAATCAAGCACTTAGGAGATCTTGTATGGCCATGAAACATCACTAGTCACCAAGAATTTTGTATACATAGCTAAAGACTATTTTGTCAGAGGAACCATCTTCATTTGAGGAAGGCAGAAAGAAAGAAGAATGGAGAGAAGCTATGAAGGAAAAAATTGAAGCACTTCAAGAGAATAACACTTGGGATTTTGTTCCAAAAAAACCATTGGTGAAGGTAATAGAATCTATGTGGATTTATAAAGTGAAAAAGAATTCAGGTGGCACAATAAATAGGTATAAATCAACGCTAGTAGTAAAGGGATTGACCCAAACTCATGGAGTGGATTATGAGGAGACCTTCTCACATGTATCCAAGATGCCAACTATCAGAGTTTTAGTAAGTATTGTTGCTTCAAAGAATTCAAACTTGTATCAATTAGATGTTAAAAATGCATTCTTTAATGGGTGGATCTCTGAAGAGGTCTACATGGCTCAACCACTAGGATATGAAGACAAAGAAAAACTTGATTATGTATGTAAATTCAAGAAGGCCTTGTATGGTTTAAAGCAAGCTCCTAGAGCTTGGAACCATAGGCTGGCCACATACTTGCAGGACAAAGGTTTTGTTGCAAGCAAAGAAAATTCTTCATTGTTCATTAAGAAGATTAATTACGAGGTTATTTATCCATGTGTTTATGTGGATGAAATTATCATTACAAGAAATGATGGCGATAGCATCAAGAATAAAATGCAGATGAAGGAGGAGGTCAAGATCAATGATCTTAGGTTGCTTACATCTTTTCTTGGTTTAGAGACTATTTATACAGATTTTGGTGTTTTAATTACACAAAGAAAGTACATCCATGATAAACTTGTCAAGTTCAAAATGGAAAATGCAAAAATTGCAGGAACACCCATGGAATCAAATCGCAAACTCAATGCTCATGAATGAGAGCTTCTTGATTATATTACAGGTTATCAAAGTCTTGTTAGGAGTATCAATTATGCAGCCCTAACAAGAGTGGATATATGCTATGGGATGAGTACATTGTTTCAATTAATGCATACACCAAGAAAACCCCACATGGAAGCTACTAAAAGGATCTTAAAGTACTTGAAGGGTACCACAAATGAAGGACTATTTCATCCTTTACGTCTCACTTGGATATCAAGCTATAATCTGATGCCGATTGGGGTGGCTCAAACGATGATAGGAGGAGAAACTTTGGCTACTTATCTTTTGAAAGGTTTAAGTTTATTTCATGGTTATCAAAGAAACAACCAATTGTGGCATTGTCATCAATTGAAGCTGAATATAGGGGCCTTGCAAATGGAGCATTTGAGTCAATGTGGTGAAAGATACTCTACTCAGACTTGGGGCTACATACATACACCTTGCTATTTCACAAAAGGGAAAAAGTAGGTATGATTCAACAAAAATCCAACTATGAGCACCTTATAGGTTGATTATGGAGATAATGTACTTTTTATCATTGTTCTATATGTTGATGCTATGTTGCTCATTGGTCCTAATGGGTAACACATTGCAAAATTTAAGGCTCATATGCATGAATCCTTTGAGATGTGAGATTTGGGGAATCTTTGCGTCATTATATGGGTATAGAGTTTATGCAAGTTGCAAGGGGAATTTCTTTATGTCAAAAAACAATATTGAAACGTTATTGCAATGCTTTGGCATTCAGCATTGCAAAGCTCTTGCCACTCCTATGGGAACAAGTTTATGGTTGCGTTTTTGGGATGTTGGAGATGCATTTGATGTTGTTCTCTATCAGCCTATTGTTTGATGCTTGACTTTCCTATGCATAACATGGCTTGATATTCAATTTTGTCTCTTAGATGATCACGTTTACACATTGCCCAAATGTCAAGCATTGGTAGGTAGTTAAGTGCATATTTTTCTACTTGATTTCTATGTCCCTAATTGGATTATTTTATCCCACAGGTTAACATGCTTTTTTTTTTAATCATAATGGGTTCCTTACTATACAAGCATGTGTCCACTAGTGGGTTTCGCTTCATGCTTGGTAGGTCATGCATATCTTGGTTGAGCAAGAAGCATCCTATTGTGGCCACTTCTAGTGGGTAGAGTAATTATAGGGTAGCTTTCACATCGATTGTTGAGTGTTTGTATATGGTTGAGATACCTTTTCGTTGATTTGGGTGATGTTCAATCTTCTACCACCACCATCCTCACTGATAGTTATAGCACATTCGCAATTGTGAGGAACCTCAGTTTGATGCTCACACAATGCACATTGAGGTGTACTATCACTATGTTAGGGAAAGGTTCTTGGAGCATAGATCAATTTGGCGTATGTGCCCACACATGATAACATTGCATATCTTTTCACAAAGGCTCTCCCTAGGGAGAAGTTTGAAGCTTACTACAAAGCTTTGGGCTTACATGCTTCTATGGATTAATCTCTTTCCACATAGCTTCCTGGTTCCTTATACAAGAATGCTAGCTCCTTTTAAACACATCTCTTCAAAGGGGGTTTTTTTGATGTATATCAATAGAGATGTGTATGAGCACACCACTAGGGTACTTTTTCCCCTCTTTAGGAGGTTTTTTTTTCCGCGACCTATATATATGCCTAGGTTACATATCTTTGTATAGTACTTGGTAGTTCATTATGTGTTGTGTTGTGCTCCAAGCATCTTCTTCTTCCTTCTATCGTTCATGTGTTTCTTGAGACCTCAAACTCCAACAACTACATTTTAGATTGCTCTAACTTGCATTACATTATAGTGCATACAAATAACCACTTGTAAAAAATGTAGTAAGTCTACATGAAATCTTGTATCCATGAATGGCTCAATGTGAAATTTTTTCCAACATTTGCATTTAGTTTCCCATAAGTGGAGAAATGCAAGATTGGTTTCTTCTCATATCAATATTCTAATTATGTATTTGAGATACTCATTTCGAGATATTAATGCTAATGCAGTAGAAGCCATAATTATGAGTAGTAGATAATGATTTTATATACTAACAGTTGTTCAATAGGTAAAGTTTGCGGCTGTTATCTTGCTCTCACATCTAGTTGACACTGCAACATTGAACTTCCAACTTAGCTAGCATCGCAGTATGTTCGATCTCTAGGGTCATAGTACGTTTGATTTCTAGGGCCATTGTATATGTAAGAGATTGAGCTACCAACTTAATTAGCCTTTGATACACTTTTAAGTTGAATCTTTCTTTGATTGTTCGATATGCCATAGCTTTCTTCAACCTAATAAGCGTATAGACCTTCCTATTCGTAGTTTTTAAAAAACAAACTATTCTGCAATGAACCTTACTGCTTTGGTGTTGAAATAACACTACATTGTTTTCCACTTCAAAACTTCTTGGTTCAGGTTGGAGAACAGAGAACCTCTTTGCAACATGTAATCTCCCAGCATTTTCTGACCGCCCTACTAAACTAATAGGTAAACTAATAGGAATGTCATTCAATAAAATTTAACTTAGATGATACTTAAATTTCACAATGCTTGAAATGAATGCCACGTATTGCTTGGACTTCCATACTAACCAACACACAATAGAATCATGATAGATGTATTTGTCGCTACATGACTTGGCTATGTACAAAAGACGACTTGGCTATGCACAAAAAAATTTGTTGCTATTCATGACACTTGAATTCTCGATCATTCTCAAGCGTGAATCTTTGTGATATCCAAGCCTCTAGGTTTGGGCGATATATTGAGGATATGTGATGCTCGAACGCTCTGAAAATGCCTGAGCTTGAAGTTTCTAGGATTTCACGGCTACTTGAAAGACTTAAGCAATGTAGAAGATTCAAGAATGTCTTCTGATGACTAATTGGGGCTTCAGGGGTCATTAACCACTCGAGGCTTTCGTGATTGGTAGAAATATGATTTAAGATTAATCGTATATATATGCCGGGACTTCAGTCAGTGTCATCATTGTGCACTTATCTTAAGGTTCTGCACTTCTTTTACATAACGTCGCATTTTTCCATGTAGCTTAAAATCTCCCGAGGGACAGCATTTTTCGGCGGACCCAATTTTTTATTCTCGATCGAAGTCCTGCAATAAAAAACAACGCCACAAATTACTTACAAACTAAATCCAATGTACAATGTATGCAACTTTCTACGTAAACGAAACGGGAAATGAGCGCTTGTGCACCTACACAAATTCGATGTTAACTGGTCGTGACTTTTACTTCAAAAACGTCTTTAAATGACTGCGACGCTCACCTCTTCTTCTATTCATCCTGAGAGGGGGAAGAGTTCTTTCGATCGTATGCGCGGGATCATCTATTTCGATTGTGGACTCGCCTTCCTTCAGTACTTTCGATCATATGCGAGGGATCATCTCTTTCGATTGAAAGCTCGGGAAGAGCTGCAATCCAAAGCGAAATCTCAAATAACGAATTACATCTTCTTTATAAAGCAAGTATGTATGTGTGTGTATGCGTCCGCGTGATAGTACATAGACGCCCAATGAATGCATAGTGTATATCTACGTATTATGTTCTGTAGTCACCTACTTTCAAGTTCTTGTGGGAGACTTCTTAAGCGAGGACAAAATCTGATATCCAATCGCTTCAAATTCGTGAAATTGCCGCTTCTGAACTCCAGAACTTCTAGCTCTATGCATCCGATCAGAATCAGTTCCTCAAGGCTTGTTGGAAGCAAGGACAGTGTCTTCAGAG
>CM035420.1:64587011-64602011 GCA_020310875.1 Ceratopteris richardii
GCCAAAAACTGAGTTCAGAGGTGCCAAAAAACATGAAAATGACTCCTTTTTTGTAAAAAACGGCCAACCGAGGTACAATCCAGAGCCAAAAGCTTTTAGCCATGAAAATGAAAAAAATAAAATAATAAATTAATAATAAAAAATAAATAAATAATAAAGGGGGGGGGCGGGGGGGGGGGGGATTTTGGTCGGTGAGGGTTGGGGGGGGGGGAGTGTGGTCAGTGGGGTTTGGGGTTTTTTTTTTTTTGAATGTTAATTATGAAAAAAACTGAAAAAAATACATAAAAAATCCAAAAAATTGGCAAAAAATTCCAAAAAAATCTGCAAAAATTTTAAAAAAAATTCCCTACTGGTTGAGGCCACTTTTCTCACTCAAACCCACAGAGAGCTTCCGTTATTCCTCTCATTTGGCAAGAAAAAGAATTTGGAAAGGGATAAAAATTGCAAAAAAAATGCTAAAAATGCTAGAAAATTTTCCAAAATTATCCAAAAGTTTTACTATTGCAGAGATTGTGAAATGCCTTCTAGGTGGCTCAAAAACCCCAGGATCGAGAATGAAAATTATAAAGAAAACTACTAAAACTGAGCAAAGTTTGATGAGAAAGCTATGTACAACCTGGACAGATTTTGCAGATCCAGGTGATCCATACTTCTTCAAGTGTGTTGATGGTAGGCCTTGGGCCTTGAAATGTTGACGAGTGGCAAGGCCTCTCCTTTCAGCGTCTCTAACTCCACAGCACTCCAATTTAGCATTGTTTTGACTCTATAAGGTCCTTCCCAATGTGGAAGCCATTTTCCTCTCAGTTGTGTATTAAGATGAGGTCAATGGAGAAGAACTAACATGCCTGTTCCAATGTTATTGTTCCACAGATGGCGATCGTGTGCCTCCTTCCTCTTTATCTGAGTCTCTATCAATTGTTTCGTTGCTAGTAGACGAATCTCCTCCACTTTTTGTAGTGCTTCGAGCCTCTGAGAGACCTCACAATCCTTCCTGCCCTGCATTAATGCAATCTTAGGTGAACCATGTAAAAATTCAAATGGCTCAATGGGCGATATGCCATAAACTAGCTGGAATGGAGAATATCCTGTGGCCTCTTTGTAGGCTAACCTGTATGCCCACAATGTACCTTGATAAGCAATGCCCCATGAAGTGGGCTTCAACATACACTCCTTTCTTAACATTGAGATTAAAACCTTATTTGTCGACTCAGCCTGTCCATTGGCTCTTGGATAGTAAGCACAAGAAGTCCTATGTAGAATTCTATACCTGTTAAAAATTTCCTACAGGACCTTATTGACAAAATGTGTACCTTGATCTGTACAAATTTCAAATAGGCATCCAAACCTGCAAATGATGCTACTATAAATGAAATCGGCAACAGTTTGTGCACTGCAATCGGGGGAGGCAATAGCTTCAGCCCACTTTGTCGCATAATCTGTAGCTATCAAGAGATATTTTTCTCTTTTCGGAAAAGCGGGAGGGTAGATGGGCCCTACAAAATCTAACCCCCACTTCTCAAATGGCTGCCAAGAAGTGGAAACAACCAAGGGGTTATGTCTCTGCTTTGTTGGCTTAGGTCCACACCTCTGGCAAATGTCACATGCCTTTCCCCATTCATCTGCATCCCTAAATAGTGCAGGCCACCATAGACCAACATCCAATATCCTCTGACTCATAATATGTCCTGGAAGGTGCCCATCACCTGTTCCTTCATGTGCAGAGTGAAGGACTTCCCTCACTTCTTCTTCTTCTTCCAAACACTTCCTGAACCGGTCATCCTTGCCCTGTCTATACAATTTATCTTCAATGAAGGTATATGGTCTACTCTTGATTAGCAGTCTCTTCTTTTGTAGAGCACTAGCCTTTTCTGGATACAACCCAGTTTTAATGAAATTTTTGATGTCGTAATACCAACCTTGAGCTTGTACAGCAAACAGATGAGCATCTGGAAAGTCATCATTGATTCCACTAGTTTGATTCATCATATTTATTCTGGATAGGTGATCCGCCATAACATTTTCTTTACCTGGTTTATGGACTACAGAAAAATCAAACTCTTGGAACAACAATAACCACCTCCATATTCTACCAGTGGCTTGTGGTTTGTTGAGTAGGTATTTTAGTGGTTGGTGATCCGTTATAATAATAAATTTTACCCCCAGTAAGTAATGACGGAATTTTTGGACAGCAAAGACCATTGCTAGGGCTTCCCTTTCTGTAGTACTGTAATTCCTTTCAGCCTTAGTGAAGATTCTATTGGCATATTGAATTGGCCTGTCCACTTTAAATTCTTCACTAGGTTGGGTCAAAACTGCCCCCACTGCATAGGCACTGACATCGACATGTATATGAAAGATTTTTGACCACTCAGGTGTGACCAAAATAGGAGCAGACACTAACCTTGACCGTAACGTTTGATATGCGTTTTCCTCCTCTTCTTCCCATTTAAAAGGTACTTCCTTACCTGTAAGTCTAGCCAGAGGTCTGACTATCTCTACATACATTTTTATAAACCTTCTATTGTATCCAGTATGCCCCAAGAAACTCTGAATCTCTTTAGGGGATTTAGGTTTAAGCAACTTTAATATAGAAATGATTTTGTCAGGATCTGGGGCCATACCTTTAGCCGACACCACATGTCCTAAGAGGGTTCCTTCTGTCACAAAGAAATGACATTTGTTTGGATTGAGCTTTAACTTAGTCTCCCTGCATCTTTTGAAAACATTCTGCAGCTGCCTCAAGTGGTGGTCCAAACAATCTAGAGGAGTTTCCTTGTGAGATCCTGAAAACGAAGAGAAGTCATCCATGAAGATTCTAAGTGGTTCCAGCAATAGGGGACCAAAAATGAGATTGACCGTTCTGTTAAAGGTGGCTGGAGCATTTCTGAGCCCAAATGGCATTTTTACATACACATATGTTCCCCAAGGTGTGATAAAAGCAGTCTTTTCACGATCCTCTGGATGTATTGATATTTGTTTATAGCCACTGAATCCATCCATAAAGCTATATAATGCATGCCCAGCCACTTCTTCAACGACCTGTTCTGCAAAAGGCATAGGGAAACCATCTGGAATGGTCACCTTGTTGAGTGCTCTAAAGTCAACACAAATTCTGATTTTATTAGTATTCTTCTTTGGTACTATAACCATAGGTGAGAGCCACTCTGAGTGTTCAACAGGAATGATGATTCCTGCATCCTCCATCTTTTGGATTTCCACATAGACAGCTTTAGCATATTTTGGATTAAGTCTATAACTCTTTCCTCTTATGGGTTTGGCTCCATCAACTAGAGGGATTCTGTGCTCTCCATAAGTTGCAGGCACTCCTTCTAAGTCTTTATAATGCCAGGAAAAACATCTATATACTGGGTCAAGAATGATTTTACCTTTTCAAGGAGCCCTTGGTGGCTCCACAACCAAGTGGCCACCAAAACTGGCTTATTATTGTCTTGGGTGCCTAATTGTATTTCTTGGACAGGATTTCTCGCTACCATATTATCTTCGTGTGCATCTGCTTCCTTGTCTTCTTCTACTAGCTTTTCGTGCATTGCTTCATAAGCAGGTGTATTGTAGACTTCAATGTGTTCCTCTTTGTCCTGCACCCATCCTGCAGGGATTTCTTGAAATGGGAAATAACATTCTTCACTAGAATTTTTTACCTTGCTTTTATCTTTAGAAACTTCTTTATCTGTGGTTGTCACATCCTCCTCCAAGTTGTATTTGAGGGGTGTCTTCCTGCCCCTTCTGTGGTCTGTGATGGGCTCTCCCAATTCATCAACCTGGACCTTTTCCTTATCTTCATCATAACCTTCAGTCGTGCAAGAATTATTAAGAAAAATTCCAAAACAAGAGGAAGAGTTGCCTGCTTGGAGCCAATTTAGAATATCCTCTTCTTCCTCAAAATCTATTTGGGGTTGATCCTCCGATTCGGTTTCCATGCAAATGCCAACTGTTTTCATCATACTAGTGTTTCCTTGATTGTCTGGGCCTTCTTCTAAATGAATCTGTGTCAGCTCCTGCCCTTTCTTTTGTACCCACATAGTGTCCTTGCCCCAATCATGAATGACACTTGCATGCCTCAGCCAAGGTCTTCCAATTAAGAGAGGAAATCCTCCTTCAACTTGGGGCAATCTTAAGACCACAAAATCCAGAATGAATAGATTACCTTGTACTTCAAGTGGAACTTTTGGGATTACCCCCAAGGGCCTCACTTTGCTCTAGTCTGCCAAAGTAACAGTGAAATTTGCAGGTCTTGAAGGGTGGAGTCCAATCTTTTTCATGGTATGTTCAGGCATCAAGTTAATGCCAGAACCACCATCCACAATAACACCTTGAAATTCATGACCCTTGATTGATACAGTAAGCCGAGGACTTTTATAATTTGTAAGGGGTGCTTCCCCTACTCTTTTTCCTTTATGTGAAACCGCCGTGTTTGCCACCAAACTTGTAGTGGAAGCCTCATCAATTATCTGCAATAACTCTGATCTGAATTTCCCATCCATATTTATTAATTCAAAAATACTAACCTCCTTCTTTATGGACTTGAGTAGTTTTGAAGCCTCTAATTCCTTGAGAGCTTGGACTCCAATTGACTTATCGAGCTCCTCATGATCCCTGTTGAAGGCATTCCCAATGGCCTCACTGGTGCATATGAGATTTCCTTGTTGACTTGTATCTGCACCTGTGGTGACTTTATCTTCAGATGTTTCTCTATTTTGATTCCCTTCCTTAATCTTTGATTCTTGTCCTATTTCAACTTTAGCCTTCCCCTTGCTTCTTGTTTGCACAGTCAAAGATGTTATTTCTTCTAATTGCACCACCCTGGTAGATGGAGATAGTTCGTTGATTGGATCACACACTTCTTCCTTGTGCACAGAAATCATTTGAATGTGGGGTCCGGAGGAAGAGGCTTGATTCTTAGGACAATAATTTGTATAATGGTCTCTTGCATCAGGGCAGTTCCTACAGGGAGGGGCATTTTCTGGTAGGGTGCACCTACTTTGATAATGCCCACATTCTCCACACCTGAAACAGATGATTGGCCTCCTAGGCCCATTTCCAAAGTTATTCCTCTGTCTAGGATTATAGTTGTTACCTTGATTTGGTGCAGCAGCCATCACATTTGCTGGTGTTGGGGGTCCTCCTTGTGTCCAGTATGTCGTTGCAAGCATTCCTCTTGATTGGCATTCATGGGCCTCATGGCCAACCTTCCTGCATAATTGACAGGTCACACTTAACAGAGGACATTCACTTATTATGTGACCTTGCTTGCTGCACATGGAACACCAAAGTCCACTCTTGATGCCACCTCCTTTGAGCTCCTGCAACTCCTGTCGCAACTGAGCCACTTCCTCTGCCTGGGCCTCCTCCTCCTTTTGGAGTTTTATTGCTTCAATCTCTCTTACAATATTCTCTTCCTCTTTGTAGGGCTTATTTCTCTTTAAGCTCTCCAACTCTTTACTTAGCTGTATCACTGGATCCTCCATTTCTGTACCATAAGTTGGTTGGGAAGAGGTGGCTCCATACTGGTACTTTATCTGTTCCAAGCGTGTGGCTGTGCTGATGAACTCCTCTATGGAGGCTGTAGGTAGCACTAACTCCTTTATTTTGCATTGGGTGGCGACTGGTAGGGGCTTAGCCAACCATTTCTTGACAAAAAAATCGTGGGGTGGGTCTGGCAATTTAGCCATTAGTGCTTTGGCCCGAGTCACAAACTCTGGGAACTTTTCTCCTGGACCTAATCTTAAATTTTCTAGCTCTTCTATGATAATCTCCGCGGTGTTGCCATGTTGGAACTGATTTTTAAAAGCATCTTTCATCACATCCCAAGTTGTAAAATGGTTTTCAGCAAACTGGCTGAACCACTTATCAACTAATCCCTCTAATGTGGCAGGGAAGAGAATAAAAAAAGCATCCTCCCTCCCCATTAGGCCTCTAGTCTTACATAGTGCTAAAAACCTTCTAATGTGTTCATCTGGATCCTCCTGAGCTAGGCCTTTGAAAGAAGGAAACTTTATATTTAATCTAGAGAGTAAAGTTTCCAAGTCTACCTGACCCGCCATGCCCTTGACTGATGATGTGGAAGATAGAGGACTGGGGGACCTTCTAACAACCTTCCTCCTTGTCTGCTTGCAGGTGACCCTCAATACTTGGGACCAGGTTGCCGTCATGAGCAGCTCATAGCCCACTGAATGTAAGACACTTGATAAGAATATATTTACCTTTTGTTTGATGAAGTAGCACTGTGGTTCTGTCGACACTTGATCTCTTTTATGCTTAGCACTTGGTTTCTCCTAAGCTCAAATCTCCTTGGAAGTCCCACCGTGCGTGCCAAATTTTGTTGGTGGATTCTTAGACAAGAAGGAGTTTGAGGGTTTGTAGGAGAAAAGGGGAAGAAACAAGAAGAGAAAATACACCTGGAAGCTTCTGCCGATTGATTACATTATAGTACAACACTTACAAGGTTTGAAGTACAAGACAAGCCAATACCTCTGTGCACAACCCCACACAGAGTGCCCAACCACAAAATACCAAATATCCCAAGTCTTCTTGCTGCCGGCTTCTCTGCACCAGACCTCCACCTGCTTCAAGCTTATCCTTGTGCACACCTTGCACCAAGCTTCCACAAAGGGGGGAGGAGTGAATACCTTCTGTCGGCACGCACCCACTGCAATGGGACCTTGAGATACTTGGGGGGGACTAGCTTAGCGCTCTCTGCACCATCCCTTAGGCACTCCTTATGCACTCCTTCACTTCCACTTCTCTGCGTCGTCGCACTGGTGACTCTTGCACTTCTCTCCCTTGCTTCCTTAGACTATGCTCTCTTACTTACTCTAAGATTGGTCCAAGAATGGTCCTTGCCTTGATTTGAGTTTGTCGATCACGTACGCTCCTAACTGCAATGGTATCTTGGTGCTCTCTTTGATGCCCCAAGATTGTCCTCCCAAGTGGCAGCCAATGACTCACTGTTTTGTCATGTAGTGACTTTAGTCTAAAACGAAAAATTTTAATGGGGGGCCATACTTTCACCTGTGCGTACACTTTGCCGCTTCACATACCTTCATGTTTCCTTTTAAGTCTTCACTTTTGCACATAAGAGGGGGTTCACCTGAACCTTCCAAAACACTTTAAAACACACTTTGAGCCTTAGAGAAATTAGAGAAAATACCTCTGCACCCTGCAACCCATTTCCTCCAATTTACCCTTTGTGGACAATTCATTGTGCACTACCTGTGCACTTTGACACCTGCACTTACACACTTTGACTTTGCACCTGTTGACTTTGACCTTGCCCTTTGTTGACTTTGACCAATTGACTTTGACCAATTGACTTTGACTAGTTGACTGTGACTGCAGTTGACTTTGACCAACATGACTGTTATGGGCTCAACAGTTGCCCACCACCTAATGTGCTCTCCGTCCCGGAGAGCTACAGCCAAACCCATAGCAGATAGGACATCCTGACAAGAGAGGATGAAAAGGAAAGAGGACAACATTGCAGCAACTAAGACCATCAAGAGCATCGCAGAAAGCACCAGAGAGTACGCAGCAAATTGGGGCGGGGACAGGGGTGGATGGGGGTTTGTTTGGAAGAGGGGCGGGGGGGGAAAGGATGGGGATATGGGGGCAGGTTGAGGCAGAGGGGGAAAAGAGGAAGTGATTCAGGGTGGCGATGAAAGAAACCCAACCCAACCAGATAAAAACCATCCTGTAGTACACAGTCAGTGGAATAAAACAACCAATAATCAACTAGAGATTACAAAATGAACACACCATGAACACCGAACCATAAATCATCTAAAAGCAGAAATGAATAAGGAAACAACTTCCATGGGGAGTACAAGAAGTGCCAAGGACTGGCAGGGAGCTGTCGATCAGAAGGAAGGGATGAGCTAAGGAATGACAAGGGAACCAAAAGGGATCAAGAGATGCAACCTACACCAAGCCTCACAACAATATGAGGAGATGGAAAAAAACTGATGAAACTGTAACCAAAGTATGAGTGAATGCAGAGAACCGAGTGGAGAGATACGAGAAGCATGACTATGGCAACGGCGGGGAAAGAGGTCTCTCTCCGGGAGGAACAGCATCTCGAGGTAGAGGTAAGTCGGGGGAGCCGGGGGGAATGATGGCTGCCTCCTCAGTGTAGGCAGCAATCCTGCTCCTGTACCTGCGGAGGTGATCGCGCTCTCGGCGGACCAGCCGACAGGCAGGACTATCGCAAATGCCTAATGACGCACGCTGGTGGATCTCCATGAGAGCGCGAGTCGCGACATCAGCCTCATCGCGATGTCAGGATGAAATCCCGTAAGGAGTGTGCACTGAGTTTTTTTTCAAAAGCTCATTGTTTTTGAGTTTTTGTGTGATGTTTTGACTAAAGAGGGGTATATTTCATGCATATTATGGAAGAATTGATTGATTGTGTGATGCGAAAACATGTTTGAGATGTATGTTAGACCTGTGTGTATAAACAACAGATATTAGACCCATAAAAACCTAGGCTTGACCCTTCAAAACCCCATAAAAACTGGACTTGAACCCTTGGAAACCCTTGGATTTTAGGTCCGAACTATAAACAAATCCATGAATTGACGAGCTTGAGATAATTGTGAGCAAAACCCTAATTTTCTCGACCAAGAACCCTAGGTCAGACCCTTGGAATTGGTGTTTATCCTCGCCCAAACCCTTAGATTAATTAACCCTGTATACAGTGTGAAACCAAAATATTAATTTAGGAAAAATAAAAAGGACAAAAATCAAAAATAGAATCAAGAGATGGGATTTTCCAAGAATAGTAAGTGAACATGCATGGTCGTCTGAAAATGGAAAGTTGGTTAAGGAGGTTGGAAGTTTCTAGAGGAAATTCCAAGGGTGGGGAGGCCTATAAATAGGTGCCTAAACACATTTGTTCCTCCCCGTGGTCTTTCTTGTGGAACCTTCCTACAGGTATGCTCCTTGACCTTACTTATTCATTCATGTTTTACTTCCTTCTTGATACTTCCATGATGGCCGAGATGGAGGTGCTCTTTCTGTTAGTTGTGTATGAGTTCTGTAAGAATGCATCCCTTGCTTTATCTTAGGTGTAAAACTTTTCGACTCATTAGAACTATTTCATGATGCTTCAGAAAACCTATGGGTGTATGTATCTATGCTATCATATGTATGTTCCATTGAGAGTATATGCTGGATGCGGGAGAGAGTTAGAGATTTCTGGCGATGACACGTTGCCGGTTCCGTGGAGAGAGAGAATGTTCTTCCAGATTTCTGCCATCTTGTTCTTCTCTGGAGAGATGTTTCATGTGTTTTTGACGTAGCGGAAGCCATTCTCTGCATATGAGAGAAGGAGAGAGAGGGCACTGCTGCACGTGGAACAGACGGTAGAGAGAGAGGCCCTGAATTGCTTTTGGCGGCGTTGTCTGAGAGAAAGAGAGAGAGTAGCGACCGACAAATGGACGCAGCAAAACACGAAGGGGTGAGAGATGAAGTCGACGCTGCTGATATGCTGACCATAGAGAGAGAGAACTAGGATGATTGCGCATGCATCTGTGTTAGGGAGAGGAAGGAAGGCAGCTGATTGTGTGCTGATTTATAAAAAGACATTGGCATAGATGGACTTAAAAGTAAAATGACATCATAAAACCATGGAGCTAGAAAGATCTAAAGATGAACTATGAATTATCGATAGTTGTCTATGCTTTGTTTTCCGTCCATTATACTATATCACAGAAATGAATCGCAGGGGTGTGTTGCCTGTCTTGGGTACTAAGGGAAAAGCATAAAAGTCGTTACTAAGAGAAATGAGTAAATCATCAAAGAATTAAGGATTTAACATAAAGATCAATACGTAGAGAGAACCACATAAAGGATATCAAATACTAAGACTAATTTAAGGTTCAGAGTAGAAATACAAACGATGAAGGATTAACCGAACTTGTTTTAAATCTAGCTTATGGTGATGAAATTAGTGTTAATTGAACAATTATTGATGATGAGTTCAAGAACATGTTCATTATGCTTGCTTGTGATATCGTTATGAGGATTGTAGTCGAGGTATGAAACAACAATACTTGAAAAAGCGCAAAGGATTCGAAAAATAAAAGTAAGAGAGAGATGGAAAGAACATTCAATAGACATATACAATTCAGTAAAATAAAAAGGTGTAGAATACAAAAATAAATTTAAAAGAAAGGGAATATTTTTCCATGAGTGTGTTCTTATTTATTGAGAAGTATTCACATGATTTTACCTCATCCCCGTGGTCTTTCTTGTGGAACCTTCCTACACCCCGTGGTCTTTCTTGTGGAACCTTCCTACACCCCGTGGTCTTTCTTGTGGAACCTTCCTACAGGTTTTTGTGTGATGTTTTTGATCAAGAGAGTGGTATATTTTGTACATATTTTGGCCGAATTAATTGATTGTGCGATGCGAAAACAAGTTTGAGATGTATGTGAGAACCGTGTATATAAACATCAGACATCGGAGATGCAAAAACCTAGGTTTGACCCTTCAAAACCCCTGAAAACCTGAGTTTACCCCATGAAAATCAGACTTGAACCCTTGGAAATCCTTGGAATTTAAGTCGAAACTGTAAATAAACCCATGAATTGGCGAGTTTGAGATAATTGTGAGTAAACTCTTACTTTTCCCAACCAAAAACCCGAGGTTGGACCCTTGGAAATAGCGGGTTTTGTAGGCCAAACCCTAAAAAACCCATTAAAATGTAAATCTCCAGTGTGAAACCGAAACCATAGTTTATGGAAAAATTAAAATACCGCCGAAATTAGAAAGTTCATTGAGGAGGTTAGAACGTTCTAGAAGGAAGTCCTAGGGGAGGCCTATAAATACGTGCAAAATGCATTTGTTTCCTCCTCATCCCGTGGACTGCCCTGTGGAACGTCTTTCCAGGTATGCTTCTTATCCTTCCTTGTTCATTCATGTTTTGCTTTCCTATTCGTATTGCCATGGGGATGTGCCGAGATGGAGGTAGTCTTCTCATATGGTCACTGAGCTTGTGAGTTTTTTCACGATTGTATACTTATGGTTATCGGGATTAGAGATGGGTAGTGCTACTGCTGAGACATCCGACAGAGAGAGAGTCAATTATGCGTGCGTAGCAGAGATTGGAGGACTTCGGGTGTAGCTGTACCGCACTGCAGAGAGAGGAAGCTCAGAAGGCTTGAAAGGCACCGATCTCCCATGGAAGGGCAGATAGATAGCGTCTTGATAGGAAGCAACAGATACAATCCTGTTCGGATTAGTAGCAGGAACTGGGGTGTTTCTATAAAGAACTTTCGAACTCACTGCAGAGAGAGGAGCGGAGGTTTTCTTGGCGGAGCCTAAGGAGAGAGAATCGGTGTCTTGCTGTCAGCGGCCGACATGGAGGGGAGAGACGAAGGATAGGGTGATAGCATATTGTAGAAGATTCGTAGAGTGAGAGAGGAAGAGATTCGGGGCGAGTCCCGTCTGCGTGTGCAAATGGTCGACATAGCAGATGATGATGTGCAGCGTTCCGCAACAAAAGTGGATAGAGAGAGATTTGGGGGCGCGTAGAAGACGCGAAGAGAGAGAGAGAGGGAGGAGAGAGAGAGAGAGGGAGGGAGAGAGAGAGAGAGAAAGAGAGAGAGAGAGAAAGAGAGAGAGAGAGACGTCTGGCCGGCGACAACTGCGCATACAGAGAGAGAGAGACTGATCACGGCTTGTTGACTATTTCTCTGATTAGAGAATCAGGCAAAACGAGATGGCTACTGCCGTCGATGCGCAAGGAAGGAGAGACTGGGGGATTCGCCATGTACGTGGGCAGCACAAATTTATGGCGGCGCAGAATCTCTATAGAGACTATTAGAGAGAGATCATCATTGTCGACGTATCAGAGAGAGAGAACAGAGTTTAAGAAGGTCGGTGGAGGAGAGGAGAAAGTGAGTCGACGGTAGAATCCATAGTAGAGAGAAATCTGGCAACGACGGTGAAAGGATAATCTATGTCATAAAGAGAGAGAGAAGAGAGTTTAAGATTTGAAGCGATTGGCTTAGATTGTGATTAAGCTCTTCTATATTTGTATCACAAAGTTTCTACTTGATCGATTTAAGCTTGGTTGGAGGTTCCTAACTCATGCCAAATGAATTTACACATCCATCAATACTAATGGAAACTTTTGTAGTGGAATATTTTGAAGAAGGTGAAAATACTCAAAACATTCGAGGATTATCCCGATGAGCTAAAGGAAAATATGCATGGTTGCCACACACATAAATTGTAAAGCATAAAGACGTCATTGAAATCGTATTATCCATCTTTGCATTACCAAATAAACACCTTAAAAATGAGATTAGATAAGGAGCATTTGCATATTCTCTGGCAAGAAGTGTGATTATGATATAGCGGTCGAATGGAAATATTGAAGATCAGATTCACACAAAGAAATGTGAAAAGAAGAGAGAGAGTATTAAAATGATTAGTTCTTTTGTTTCTTTTATGCGATCAATTTTGACACTAATGACAGAACTTAAGTATAAGTTTTTGTTTTCACGAGTTTTCTTATGTACTAAAGATGTTTTGTCTCCTCATCCCGTGGACTGCCCTGTGCAACGTTTTTCCAGGTTTATGTGGATGCTGATTATATGAAGAGAAGTGAAAGCATTGAAGACTGAAGATAAAGAGTACCCCTCCTCATCCCGTGGACTGCTCTGTGGAACGTCTTTTCAGGTTTATGCGGTTTGTGATTATCTGAAGTAAAAAGAAAGGAGGCTACTGTTGAGGATACCTGAAGTAAAGAACGGACCGAAGTAAAGTGGGAAGAAAAGCTTCAACTGCGAAGACCGAAGCGGAATCCTGTGGGCGATTTTTCGCACTATAGCGAGGGATCTATTTTATATACTAGTCGGCCCGCACTGTAGCGGCGGCTTTCATATTGTAACATCGCACCGCACTGTAGCGGTTTTTGCACCATCGGCCCGCACTGTAGCGGCCTAATTGTTTGTATCACTCATTTTTATTGGATTACTTCAGTTTCATTTTTCGTTGTATTGTTGGCTTCATCTGCATTCCGTGTATCACTGCGGTACCCCATCGTCTCTTTCTGACGCCCACGGTCCCACGTCTCGACACTTCCGAGGGGCTAGGGGCCACACGTACGAAGATCGCGCACGCTCCGGAGAGCACAGGCGAGGCGCCTAGCGCACAGAGGCCGCTCGCAGGACAGCGGGAACGGCGCACCAGAGTGGGGCCTGATCCAACCCCACGCGCCGGCTTCCCGCCACGACCTCCTTCTTCCCGACAGCGATACCGGTCCCGGTCCTACTGCATAGCCCGCAACGCATCCCGCGAGGTCTGCCACTGAGCGGCGGCAGCAGCACGAATGCGATCGATCGTCATAGCATACTGCTGGTGAAGAGCAGCTGTTGCAGATACAGAATCAAGGGAGAGACGGGCTGCGTCGGCACCATCACTCGCGACGAGGCTCGCATCCCGCAGCAGGCCTAAAAATGGTGGGTCGTCGTCGAGGCTAGCCGGAATGGAAGGCGGGGGGCCGGAAGGCTGCGTGGCGGGTGGTGGTGAGGGTGGGGCCTGGGTGGGCGGGGGGTAAGTGGGAGAAGCTGGGGGTGAGGTAGGATGACGGGAGGTGGAAGCGGACTCAATGGAAATAATTGGAGAAGAAGGGGGCTGTGAGGAAGCTGTCCAGGGGTGGAAATGAATGGACGAGGCAGGGGTAGGGGTAGGAAAGGAATCCATCAAACGCGTACGGACGCGGCGAGCGGGAGAGGGAGTGGAGGCGGCGATGGGAACAGAGTGCTGCGGAAGAGTGCCAGGGGCGATGGAAACGACAAGTGGTGGCGGCGGAGGGGGATGGGGAGAATGGACAATAGATGGAGGATGGGCAGGGTCAAGAGTGCGGCTTGATGCTATGAGCTGTGTACCAGGCAGATGAAATAACCAAGCCAACACTGGGGCAGAATAAACAGAAAATGAACGGGTGCCCCGGTGGAGGGCAGTATGGAAGCGGCGAGAGCGGAGGAGGAACGACTGGAACATGAGAGTGTCGTATGGAAATGGGCGGCCATGTAGAAAACAGAAGAGGGGGTCAGCTATATGAATATCGTGCAATGGAAGGTCTGAGGAGGGACTACGGAATAAGAAGAAGAAGATGAACGAATGAAGGACAGCGAGCTGGTAGTGTGTGGGCATGGCATCAACGCCATATAATGAAATGCAGAAAGCGATGGTCTCTTCCCGAGATAACCCCGAGTAAATGGACTGTGGAGCATGAAACGAGTGAATGCTAGAACCTATGCCGGTAGCTATGACCGCAGGGGTCAGCGAACCGGAGGGAAAATGAGGGAAGTCAAGCAAGGCTGTGCGAATATCGGACCCTTCTGCCTCGGATAAGAGGAGGGAGGTCAGTCGCCACAGACCGGCCTGACGCAAACAAACCTCGGGAAGGAGGTCGATGAGCGGAATGGGAGGCAAGGCTAAATGCAGGCGGATGGATAAGGTCGAAGATGGTTCGCGATAGTCAACGATGGAGGACGAGGGTGGACAAGGAACCGGAGATGTGGAATGACTACCGGAACTATGTGCGGGTCGGCCACTAGAACTATCGGAAAGTGTCGGCACGGATGGGGGAGGTGGCGCTGCAACGGGAAGATGGGAACCATGGTGAATGGGTCTGGGGCTATGTAACGAGGAACCAGATAGGGATAGGCATGGAAGGGAACCCGCGAAAGGCTGACTACCCGGGAAATGGGTAGGGGCGGAAGGCAAGATAGGGCGTGATGCGCGAGAGACGGGGTGGGTTATGGAGGGAAGGGTGACCCGAGGGGCAGGGTGGAGGGGGGCGACGGGGACCGTCGAAATGGAGGCCAGAGTGGTGGACGGGGATGGAGGCAGAGGCAATAGGGAGCCTACCTCGGGCTGTAAAGGACCGAAAGCCAAGGCTAAAGGAGTAAGCTCCGAGTACACCTCGGTAGCCATGGAAGAATCCTGCTGGGGAGCGGAAGACGCCAT